>OZ020537.1:21075567-21192262 GCA_963971435.1 Lasius platythorax | reverse complement strand
CTAATTTTAAACGGCGTTATCAAGAATTGTTTTAATTCTTGATTTAATTAATCTGCTTAATTTCATAATTTATTTTCAATGGATTTAACAGTTTCTAAACACCAAGAGTTGCGAAAAGACAAAATTGCAAAAAACATTGCGACCCCAAAATATTGTCAAAGTGCAAGCGAAGGATTTCTTTTAACCTCCTTCGCTTGCATCTGGACTTTGACCGCGTTCCAACCTAATTACCTAGTATAAGAAGACCCACCGCCAAAACGCAGCGGGCAGTCACTAAATCAGAACATACGTGTCTTCGCGGTCAGTTATTAACGAGACGTACTTGTCAGAACAAACCGTCGTTACTCTGTGACTCACACACGCGCCGGTCAGTGTCATAGTATCTAACTCGCACATATGTGATAATATATACATATATATATAAATATATATCTAGTGTCCTGTTTATAATAAAGTTCTAAGTGTATAAAATGTCTCTTCTCTGGGCGGAGCCAGAACTTCCCAGTTCTTATCCTGCAACGATCCCGATAAATCCCGTGCCTCACGAGAGGCACAACACCTTATATTTATATTATTTACTGATATTTTTTTCTGTATTCCTCTTATTAGCATAACTTTGGTTTTATCAACATTTAATTGTAACCTATTGCTATCTAACCATTCCTCAACTTTTCCGATCTGCTCATTAAAATTATCATTAATTTCTGGATACTCGCGTATCCAGTCGTATAAATTAACTCTCCCAATTGCTTATGGACTATTATCTCGAATATCTTTTCGTAGATTGGCAATTTATTTATTGGTCTAAATTCCTCTATTTTTATCGTTCTCCGTACTTTAGGTACCGGAATTACTACTGCCTCTTTCTATTTATCAGTGAAGATCCCTTCATCCAACGACCTATTTAAAATTTGACATATTTTTCCACCTGCTACTGTCGTTACAATTTTCATAATTTTAACATTTATTTCTTCCTCGGTACCATTCTTATTCGCTAAATTCTGAACTATTCGATTTAGATCTATAATTTCTATTTTACTAAAAACTTCTAATACGCACTCAGTATATTTAACTTCCCTTATTGAATCCATATTATAATCACCCTCTCTAAATTACCTAATGCTATCAACATAGTATTTATTAAACAAGTTTGTCATCTCCTTTTTGTCATTGTGTAACGTGCCTCTTTTCGTGCACGGCTCGTATTCGCTCAGACGGGATCAGGGTGCAAAAAGAAAGGCGACGAGACAACCAGCCGTGTACTTGTGTAATAGATGCTTTTATTCAGTTAGATAGAATGCATGTACAGTGAGTGAAAGGAGATGTGTATTTACAGATGTTCGAATTGATGGGTGTGAGATGCGTCGGCGGCGTGCATGTGCAACGGTATGCAGTGCGTGTGTAAACGTTATGTACAGTGTGTGTATGTATAAATGTGAGTAAAATGCGTGTATCTGGATTCGGTGTGTCGGCGTCCGACGGTATATTCGGTGCGTGATGTATATTCAGTGCGTGATACAGAAGGTATATTCGGTGCGTGATGTAGAAGGTATATTCGGTGCGCGATGTATACTCGGTGCGTGATACAGAATGTATATTCGGTGCGGGGTATGATTTAAAGGTCCCGTCGTGTGTTGTTGTCGTATCAGCTGTCCGGGCGCGCGGGGCGCGGGCACGCGCGGGGCGCGAGAGCGCGTCGGGCGCGAGAGCGCGTGAGAGCGCGGGGCGCGAGAGCGCGCGGGGCGCGAGAGAGCGCGAGGCGCGAGAGAGCGCGAGGCGCGAGAGAGCGCGAGGCGCGAACGTATCGTTCGGTGCGTTGTGAGTGGCGGTGGTGTGTTCGCTGCGTGTTTCGGGTGGTAGGATGCACTAGGAATGCAACGTCGGGACGAGATCGCTCGTCGGCGGCAGAGATCTCTCTACCCGCTGAGTCTTTCGATCGTTGCAGGTTCGTGTCGGATCTTTTAGCGAGAGTGTCGAGATCTCTCGACAGAGACTGAGTTCGCTCAACCCCTTGTACTTCCGGCTTAGGATTGTCAGGGAACTCCTAGCAAGATGTGCCGCGATCACACGGCGGAGACTGAGTTCGCTCAACCTCTGTTATCTTGTTTGAGAGCGTGTTCAGGATCGGAGATCTGGTACTGTACGAGTACTTTTGATCGAGATCTGGAACGGAGTGATCTTCTCGTTCTCGGCTCGCCCTTTTTATACCTGGAAATTACCCGTTCGGGTAATTTCGGTGAGACTCGTTAGGCCCGATTTATTTTCGCCTAATCGAGTAATTATCGGCGCGCGCTATCTTGGCGGCGTTCGGGCGGTGCGGCAGGGAGCGTTGCTCGGCGGCTTCCGTTAGGCTTCGGAGCGGTTCGGAAGCGCCGAGGCAACGGCCCTGGCCTTCGAAAACGACGGCCGTATAACGGCACGATTCGGTCGCGTTTTGCAAGAATAAAAAAGGGCGCATAGCGCCGCTGCATTTGCCCGGCTGGTGTTCGCCGGGCGGCAGCCTTCCGGCGGATCGACGGCCGGGTAAAAACGATCGCTCAGGGGGGGATCGTTACAATTGTATAAACTATTACCATATTGAATTCCCTTACAAATATTGTCACCGAAGAAGCTACCTTTCATTAATTCCTTAAGGGTCCCCCACATACGTTTCGGATCTTTTTTATTTTTATCTAGCCTGTTTTCAAGATCATCTCTCTTAGCTTTCCTACAAACATCGACAGCCTTATTTTACAGATGACAAAATAGCTCCCAATTATCTTTACTCCCGCTTACTTGCGCTACCCTATGAACCTCATCTCTTAGTCGTAAAAGCTGACGAATCTTCTCAGAATACCATTGCTTTCCCTGCCCTGCTACAGTACTTTAATACTCTTTTTTGTAGCAACCTTATCGAGACATTCAACGATCGAATCAACCGCTAAGTTCGCCAAGGCATTAACAACACTGCCCCGGATAGCACCAAATCTCAAGTCAATCACTCTCTTAAATTCATCATCACCAATTTCTATCACAACTTTCCACCGCCATTAATTTGAATTTAATATTCTTATCTATGTACAGTAAAACACCATCCGTTCGACTAGACTCTGAGTTTCCCCTCACAAACACACATACCTGTTAAAGTATTTATCGGGCTCTCAATAATATGTACACGAGTTCGCACAATAAAAAAAGAGTTTTATTTATACTTTTACGAAAAAAAGTAAAAGACACATTTTTTATCAGGTTAGGCACGTCGCGATCGCTCTCGCGGTCTCCGTGCTACTGCCGTCTCCAACAAGCTCGCTCGCGCTCGTCCTATGTTTTTATAAAGAGTGTCCGAGACATCCCGCTTTACTTTCCAGGACATCCTCCCCCCTTTTTTGGAAAAGAACATACCAAATTTGTATTATAAATTGCTTATCATAAAGTTATTTTAGATTAAACGCTACCTCAAACAAATGAACAAAGTATCAAAATTATGTTAAAGGAACAAAAACAGTATCAGTTAAACACATTTTTCTTAAAATTAAACCTTACACTAACACTTAAAACGATCCGGTCCTTTAATAGCTCGTCCACTTCGCGTGGTTACAATCTTTAGATCGCAGCTTTTGTTCACGAACAAGTCGCTCGACACTATCACAATTATTTGTCTTATTGCTAATTTTTCTGGAACTTGCTTGCTTACATAAGTATTTAGTGAAATCCTCTGACTCTTCTTGCGCAATTTCTAGAGGATAAATTCTTTGTACGGGTCTCTTAAACAAACCATTTTTGGTTTTTAAAACGAATACTCTATCTTGGCCGTCGCGGCCCGGAATTGCATTCACTACGCGTGCAAGTGGCCAATCTATGCGTCTGTGTGTATCGTCACCGATCAGAACGACGTCGCCGATTCTTATCTTTCGAGTTTCTTTCTTTTTTTCCGTTTTTTAATAATAATTGACTTAAATATTCGGTGCAAAATCTTTTCCGAAGATCTTCGAGAATCTTTTGCCTATGTTTAAATTCCTTTTCTAATTTTACCCGACACAGCATGTCGCAGTCTGGAACACCGTACTCCCGACTTTCTTGTAGAAATATTGACGGTGACAGCGGTCTAAGATCCTTGGGATCTTCTGAAATATATGTCAGAAAACGAGCGTTGATTATTGCTTCCGCATCACACAAGATTGTGTTCAGGCTCTCGTATGAAAGATTTGCTTTTCCTAGTATTTTTCGTAATAGTGTTTTCAAAATTCCTATGAGTCTCTCCCACCAACCACCCCACCACGGTGCTGCTAGCGGAATGAAATACCATTCGATCTGTGATGCCGAACTGAGTTTCGCGATCTTTTCCCAGTCTAATTTGTTCAGTGCATTGGCGGCGCCAGTAAAATTGATTCCATTGTCGCTATATATATTACGTGGGCGTCCGCGCCTAGCTATAAATCTGCGTAGGCATTCTAGAAAACCCTGAGTAAATAGCGTTGATGCTAACTCGAAATGTACCGCTCGGTACACAGCACATGTAAAAATACAAATTCATTCCTTCTCCCCACCCCGCAAAATTAAAGATCCTGCGTAATCTACGCCAACGATTTCGAAAACTGTTGCGTCATGAACGCGATCGGGAGGTAAAAGAGGGGCTTCGCATTCCATACGCTTCACTCTCTGTCTCTTGCAGATTACACATTTGGATATGACCGATTTTATTGTTCTTCGAAGAGATATAATCCAAAATCTTTCGCGTATGTAGTTCATAATTCTGCGTTCCCGCATGGCCCATGGATTCGTGAGTTTCTCTGATCATCATATAAATTATATCGTGATTACTCGTCTAAAAGAACGGGACATAAAAAATTAAGATCGTCAATTCGATTAAAAATTTTAGTTTTTAGAACATACAAACCGTCTTCGTTTTTCATCGTTTTAAATAAAGATAATTTCTTTTTAGATGCAGTTGTAAACATCTGATTTTGCAAATATTTAAATAACTTAGTTTCGGCCGCCCTTATTTCCGCGAAAGTCAATCGTAACTTCTTCCGCTCCTTTTCAGATGAATACGGTATTTTAGATACTTTGCGCGTTTCATGATTATCGCCTTTTAATCCTTTTCTTTGATCGATTTCTTATTTGCGATTTATGAAAAATCTATGCATCCATGCTAAGAATCGTATTAGTTTATTATAAGACAAATTGCCGATCTTGAATGTAGAAGTTTCCGCATTAACAATATATGTATTAAAGTCGATTTTTTAATTTCGCTTTTAATTTCTTCTTCCATAAGATCACTCTTTACCATGGGCCAGTCTTCTTCTGATCTATAGAGCCACGGATGACCAAACCACCACTCGGATTGCACTAGGTGCGTAGGACTACAGCCACGCGAAGAAAGATCAGCGGGATTTTAATCTCCGGGTACATATTTCCATTCATCCTGTTCACTAAGTGCGCGTATTTCTTTTATTCTATTCCAGACAAACGTTCCCCATTGCATGTCGCGTTTAATCCACACTAATACGGTGGTAGAGTCGGACCAATACGTCGTTTTAGAGATCTTCCGCGTTAAAGATTTAGTTATCGAAGCTGTAAGCCTGACGGCTATCGTGGCCGTCATCAACTCGAGACGCGGGATTGTAGCCCTTTCGGGCGCTATGCGCGATCTAGCACTCAAGAGTTTAACGTTTACCGCGTTCTTATACTTAATCCTAGTAAAAACAGCCGCAGCATAAGCCGAACCGCTCACGTCGCTAAAGGTATGTAACGTCATGTCACCCTTGCCGAGTTTTCGCGGGATTTCAATCCGACTCAATGTAGGTATATTATTTAACCAGTTTGCGAATTTTTTAGCCTGATTATCGGTGACCTTCGCGTCCCAATCTATTTTTTCCGTCCATAATTTTTTAAGCAACAATTTAGGTAGCAAAGACGTAGGGCATGTAAAGCCGATGGGGTCGAAAATCTTGTGCGCCGCGGATAAGATCGTTCTCTTTGTTATAACGTCTGTATTGTTCAAATTCAACACGTTCGGATTAATCGGTATAGTATCCTTTCTCTTATTCCATAAAATTCCCAAGACAAGGGTTGTTTCATTTTCTATCGAGTCATGTGAGCTTTCCCAGCCGCGAAGTTCGAAGCCGCCTGCCCTCATAATCGTCGTGGCTTCTGACCTAAACGTTTTCAATTCCCCTTCCGAGTCTACGCTTGTGACGCAATTATCGACATAAAACGATTCCTTTAGTTTTTCTGCTACCCTTCTCTTTTCATCTGTGGTTTTAAAAATGTCTCTAAATGTAGTTCAATAATCGCTGCTAATGAGAAGGGATTACAAGCTAAACCGAAGACTACCCGACAATGACGCAAAACTACTATTTCATCGTTTATAACCCAGAAAAAACGAAGATAATCACGATCCATCTTGTTTACGACAATCTGTAAAAAGGCTTTCTTTATATCAAATACTACCCTGATCTCTCTTTCTCGAAACCTATTCAGAGACAATGGTACCAACTCAATTAAATTAGGGCCCTTTTCGAGACACTGATTTAAAGACGGATACCCCTTTTTACAAGCCGAGCCGTCGAACACGGGTCTTATTTTCGTAGTGCTATTCGTCTTTATCACTGGGCGATGTGGTAAGTAATGGCCTAAATTGTTGATCTCATCGTCCGGCACCCTTTCAATAACGCCTTCCGACAATCATTCCTTGAAAACACTATCATACGCCTCTAACAGGTTTTTTGTCGCAAGCTTGTCAAGGCCTTTCTTCAATCTATTGCGTGCAATATCGTAATTGCTGGAAACAGGTACGTGATCTTCCGTCTAAGGTAATCTGACTTCGTATCGACCGTCAGCGTTCAACCTAACCGTTTTTATCAAAAACTCCCGCGTTTGTACGTCTTTTACCGCTTTCTCTGTTTTTTCGATCGAATTTGTAATACCGATAGACGCCAAAAATCGCATATATTGACCTCCTGCACGAACATCGTCGTGACTGTTACCGCTGTGTCAGATCTTTTGGATTCTTTCGGCAATTTTCCTAGCACTGTCCAGCCTAAAAGCGTTTCTAAGGCCATTAATCCGTTCTTTAAATTATATTTTCTACCGGTTATTAATTTACCAGCTACGTCCGCACCTATAAGGATATCTATAAAACTGCTTTTATTTCCAATATCCGTCAGATAAATATTATTGGCTTGTAATTCGTCGGTCCATGTATCATTTTTAATCCTCGAAATTGGACCGCAAATCGTATTCTGATTCATTGCCGAAAAATTGCACGTGTACAAACCATTCAAATTTTTAACATGTAACTTAAATATATCATGTACCTAATTCTCACGCGGTATCAGTACGAATATATAAATGTTGCGAGGCTGTGTCAATAATCGCTCTTACAATTTTTTCCCATGTTTGAGAATACAATCTTACTCGAAGAGTTTATAAACAAACATCATATGTCTTACAGAACGAAGCTAAGTTGTGATCGTCGACCGTTTTCCCGTTATTGTCCGATTTATTTATAGGAACGTTCTCTTTGTGAAATATACCCGGGCACATTAATAGAACGTGTCGTTTCGAACACCATTCGCACTTCGACTTAACTTTACATTTCTGTGACATGTGTCCGCGTTTCAAACAATTAAAGCAGCAGCCTTCCTTTTTAACAATCTCCTTTCGTTTGTCTAACGTTAACTTACGCGCAGATTCACAGCTTAGACTATCGTGACTCGACTTACAAAATATACACTCCGTCCTCTTTTGATCTTTCGACACGAAAAGCACGCTAGCACTGGTTGCTTCTTTCGACGATTCTATTTTACCTTTCAGCTTCTTCGTCTTTTCCTGCTCCGTCGATAACCCGAAGCCTGTTAATGCCATGTCGATGCGCTCCTCGTTTTCTACTTCCAGTTGCAGGAATTTAAGAAGCTTTGCGAATCGATCGGTGGTTTCACGCTGTCCGTCGGCCTCTATCGTTTCCCGTTGTCCGCTGCGTTGCCACGCTCGAAGGACCTCTTCCGGAAGAAACGACTCAACGAGAGGATAGAGCATGGCGGCATCATCCGTCGTCACACCCAGCGTTTCTAATGTACGAATATAACATTCGACTTTATCATATATGCTCACGAAAGACGATTTCTTGTTTCCCCTCACGGCGTTTTGTAACACGAGACTAAGCAGTTCGCGAACGTAGAATTCCACAATAACATCGTCTCGTCCAAAACGATTCTTCAAGCTCGTAATCGCCTATTCGTAATTTTCTTCTGTTGGCGGAAAACTTTTTACAAATTCGTTTGCGCGCGAGTCCGGCACAGTAGCTTGTTGCAGGTACTGCATTTTGTCTTCGTTGCTGATTGATAAGTCGTCACTTATCTTCTTAAATTGACTCCAAAAGGGAAGCCAGTCTTTAATATTACCACTAAATTTCGGTAATTCTATAACTTAGGAAACTTTGATGTTTTTATAGCGTTCGTTGAGACCGTTCTCGTCGCATTTTCCGGCATCGATGACGTCACCTTCGCTATTTTCATCTTCGCCGTTAGATATTGTGTCTTATACGAGTCGTGCGATTCCAATTCTTTGTTGATATCTGCCTCGTCCATATCCGATTGGAAAAGCACCTAATTATATTGGGAATGCACTATATCTAATTCCGTCATCTTTGTTTCCAAGAACTGGAATGCCACTATTCTTCTCTTCTCTCGAACATTCGCTCTCCATTTTCGTTGTAAAAACATCGAATGCCTTCGTGAAGGCCGTACGAAGAACCTTCCTCTGCTTCTTGATGGCATCCATCTTTGTCGTATATCTATACCGTACGTCCGACAATCCCCGGTATCACAGTTGCACGACGTCGAAACAACGAATAATTCTGTTCCCGATTTTTAGAGGTCCTGTCATGGTCGCCACAATGTTAAAGTGTTTATCGGGCTCTCAATAATACGTACATGAGTTCGCACAATAAGAAAAGAGTTTTATTTATACCTTAACGAAAAAAGTAAAAGATACATTTCTTATCAGGTTAGGCACGCCGCGATCGCTCTCGCGGTCTCCGTGCTACTGCCGTCTCCAAAGAGCTCGCTCGCGCTCGTCTTATGTTTTTATAAAGGGTGTCCGAGACATCCCGTTTTACTTTCCAGGACATATCCGTCAATTAACAATTCATGACTGTTCGAGAAAGTATATATTATATTATAAATACGTTACATGTATGTTTACCGAACATTCTCAAACGAAGCATTATTTTCGAGCGACAAAGATTGTTATTTTCGATTTAGTTTTTCGGACCCGACGTCACAAAGTAAATAGCTAAATTTGAGACAAACAAGTCGGTGTCGATCCACGATTGGTTGAATGAATCGAACGATCGAGAGTCTGTTTTGGGTCATACAGTTCCCGGTAGAACGAATATTATTTCTCGGATGTAAGTCACTGTTCGACCAGATTTCGCCGAGAGTAGAAGTACTCCGCCTTTGTCGTTATTCCGCCTTTGTCATTTATTATTGTAATTATTCAGCTTTTGTCGTTTTACTGAAGTATTCAGCTCGTGTCGTTATTAATAGTGTCGCGCGGTTAATCAGTTATCGCATTTAATACAACATAAATTCGCATGATCTCGAGAGCGCTCTGTCGATCCATGAGTTCGGAAATCTTCTTTAAATAAACGATTTCTGTTATTAACCGGATTCCAATTCTTATTGTCCAGTCTTTCGTTCCGGCAAACAAATAAATATCTTTAATGTAGTCATGGAAAATCGAAGGCACGTCTACATTAAATGACCCTTTGAGCCGGATTTAGAGAGACAGACAATTATTCGAAATAATAAGTGCGCAGAGTGCGAGTGAGAACATTTGCGCGAGTGTAACCAAACTTATAAAAACTGTCGCGAGACTGAGACCGCTGCGCAGTATACCTATATAGCTGCATTCCAGCTGTCGCGGATATCTTCAGGGCCGCCCAATACAGTGCGCGACAAAGACAAACATAATTGATCATCGCTCGTAAGACTGTGAATCGCGAGTGCATTAATAAAACTCCCGTGCAAGTAAAAGTGGTCGTTCAGTCAATCTCACGAATCACGTGTAAATTAAAGTTATCGTGCTCTTTAGCACGCAGCCTCTTTACGAGCGTCTTGCATAATCTGCAGCGCCGCGCTTCTACGAACTTTCTTGCGCTCCTTAGCGCTGCTTCAAATTGTCGTGCTCTTCTGCACATAGCACTGCAGCGTGCGCCCTGCGTAACTTGCAGTTCCGTGCACTTTCGTGCTTTCAACGCGCTACGCGTTTCGCACAGCTTAAGTGCGATTTTCTTGTGCTTCTTAGCACATCCTCGTGCGACGACAGATCGCAACGTATTTGCACGCGTCAATTAACGTCCGTGCTATTTAAGGACAAGCATTGTCCAGGACCCTGCGATCATGGTTGACGATCTGAAGGACCTCCTCGTCGAGCAATCGACTATAATTGCTTCAATAAAGCGAGTACTCGCTAACTTCAAGAAAATTGGCAAGGCAAACGTTACCCAGTACAAGGTGAAAAAACGACTGGAGAACTTGGAGGCGCTATGGGAAAAGTGCCAGCGGCAGCACGTCCGTCTTCTTCAGGTGGCGACGGCCGAGGAGCAACGTACCGTTGGATACTTCTCCACGGATGAGTTCTTTGCCGCCGAGGATGACTATCACGAGTCCGCGGACCACCTCGCCGACATCATTGGTAAACTCTCTCATGGCAATCCAAACCCAGCCGACTCGGTAAACGACGCTTCTTTAAGAGAATATTTCGGTGCGGTGTCTTTACAGTTATCTCGTATCTCGTTACCGAATTCTCCGGGAAGTTCGCGGAATGGGAGAACTTCCGCGGAATATTCGAATCGCTTGTCGCTTCGAAAGAATCGCTATCAAATACGCAAAAACTGCATTACTTAAAAGCCAGTGTCACGGGCGCGACGCCGCGTTAATAAATCACATGCAAATTGCAGACACGAATTTCCTGGCGAAAGTAATATGTTTATTGAAAGTTTATAAGAAGTTTGCTTAAGTGTTGAGTAGATGTTTCATTTGAGTTTTAAAACATTTATTAAATTGTTAATGAGATGTAATTTTAAACATGGAATTGTTTATGAGATGTTCACGGCTACGTTTGATAGGCGTTCGGAAAGTGTTGTGTGGTGTTTTCGAAGTGCTGCAAATGTCCAGGAGATGTTTCAAGCAACAATTCACAGTTGCGTTTATTACGTGTTTTATTATTATTGTTGAAATGTTTGTAAAGTGTTCTAACTGTTTGGCGAGAGTTTAAGAATTTATTTGTAAACAACTCAGTAAACGTTTACGAAGTGTTTTGAAAGTGTCCGTGTGTCATTGATGAGTTGTTTAAAATTGTTCAATGTTTTCCCAAGCTTTTTTTACTGTGAAAGTTAGCCTTTTTAATCTATCCCATTATTAGGAACAATATAGATCGATTATAGATTTCAGTCTAATCAAGACTAGACTGAAATCTATAATCGATCTATATTGTCCCTAATAATAGGATAAGTTAATAAGGCTAACTTGTCAAAAAGAAATCAATTAATCCGGAATTTAGATGATTCTAGTTTCTTCTGCATATTGTTGTAGAGCAAATTCCTTAGGTGTGGAATTCTATCTCTATTTATGGAAAAACTTAACTCAGTTTAGTCATAAATAGAGATAGAATTCCATATCTAAGAAATTTGCTCTAAACAATATTTAGTTAGAAGATACACTAGAATTATATCTAAATTCCGAATTAATTGCTGTCTTCTTTGATATCCCAGTCATCGATATCACAAATATTAAAAAAATTAAGAGATTTACAGTTAAGATTTCAAATCTACATGATTTTATTGTAGATTATTTTTTTACAGCTTTATACATTATTTCTCAAAATTATATTATTTTTATTTTAAATTACTTCCTTACAACCTCAAAGTGTTATGCCCGATTTCTGGAAAATAAAAAACCGTAATTAGAATTAATTCAGACTATTTTTCACGCAAAAACTGTAAATAAATTTACCACAATTTTTCGGCACGGAAGAATTAGGAATAATTGGGATTGCTGCTGGCCCCTGCGGCCCGAACATGTCATAGGAAGTCTGCCAGTTTGAGTAGCCAATTTCCGGTAACGCTGGTGTGTTTAGCTGTTCTAAATGCTGCTGTTAATTTTCTAACTGCTGTAGGAGTAGTGGCTCTTGATGGTCTAGCTGCAACTGCTGAGTCATTGTTAATGACTGAAGTTGCAGCAAAGAGCCCCTCCTTTGATATGGTTTTCTTTTTCAATTAGGATCAGGCTGTCTTTGTTGTGATTGTTCACTTGAGGTATCGCTCTTTTTTAGACGGGACTCATTCATGTCAATACACCTTTTCGAAAAGTATGTTGAGAGGCGATAGAGCAAATCCTCCACTTGGGCAGAACTGTACTTGCGGTCTTTAGTATTCCCCATCGTAAAGCTTTGAAGCCACTTTCTGTAATGGTCTGCAAATCAACATTAACATTAGGTATTGAAACAAATAATTGTCCAAAATATGCATAACACCATTCAATAGAATACAAAATGTACATCTTACATTTGGCAACATTTACAAACGAATGTGAAAAGGACTTTAGGTCTGGGCTCCTCGGCTTCCCGTATCGCATATTCCGGGCCTTGTCACCGTAGACTCCTGTAAGGAGTGCTACAGCCCAATCAGAATGCTCCTTGACCGTACTGAGAACTTGATGAGCATATTTGGAGCACATAATTCCTTCACCAAGATGTACCTGAGGAAGTAGCAATGAGTTAGTAAAAACTGACAGCACGACAACTCACAAAGAATATAAGAAAGACACTGAGGTATCAGCATGCATTTACTATGTTTTGATCCGAGAAAAACCAAAAAGAAGATTAAAAGGAAAAATACCTTTTCCTCCGATTTAGAAGCCACACTGCTTGAAGTGGGTGTAAAAGAAGGTTGATGCATTTCTAAAAAAAAATATTATGAATATATGTCTTATAGAGTCTCATACTTGCATACAGTGACAATGTACTTCTACGAACAAAACTATTAGACCCCATTAGATCATCACATTGACACTTATTAAAAACTCTAGGAGACAATAGTGTTTCCATTGGAGTCTGATTATTTTATCTGCCGTAGTACCGTTAGGCAGTTATAATATTTGAAGTGATTCTCACCTGTAGTTACCGAATATTTAAATACTCTGCATATGTTGTGTTGAAGTCAATCCATTGATTAAAAGGTAGCAAATAAGTCTTAAGAGGCTAGGAGGTTTTTATCATTATTACCACCATATAGTTTAATATGTAAATGATTTTAAATCTCTTGCTTAAACTCGATGTGATTTGAAAAAGTGAGTGTTGTCACCTCAAATATCTAATTGCTTCAAACAATTTGTTTTTCATAAAAAATCTTTTTTATAGAAGGATATGTAAAGCAACCACAGACATCTATATTATAACTAGACTGCTAACTCCTACAAAATACATGGCCCCAAAAAGTATGTACAACACACATGTACAACACACTTTTCGTCTGTAGACATCGGCCATATCACATATACAGCACACTCCTCTTCTTTACCACTTACACTGCACATGCGCAGATGCTCACTCGCCTCTGTAATACATACTTTTCGGGGTCCATTTTTTCGTACAGTATATAAGGGAGTTAGCGGTCTAGTATATATATAGATGTCTGTAACGGCAACTGTAAAGCTTTGCTCAACTCTTAGTAAATATTTGCAGTTAACCATTGCTTGGAGTAAACTGGAAGTAAGATTTAAAGAAATGTTCCACAAATAAATTCCAATAAGAGGACAAAAAATGCACTAGTCTAAAGAATTTAAATATTATGATTATACTGTAATAAAAATAGAGAGAAAGATATTGCATAAAGCCCCACCTGATAGCTGATACAATTTACTCAGAAAGACTATCCAATCTAACACTTTCTGAACATTGATTGCACGTACTCATCATGTTCTCGATATTTGATATCTTTTGGTCAAGTTGATTAACGCTCTCTCCAACTATATATCTTCAAGTACTTTAACCTTCTTTTCCAAGTTTTTCTCCGACCTTTCTTCCAATTCCATCATTTTCTTCTCAAAAATCCTCTCTAAATGCTCAACTTGCTGATTGTTAGCAAAAAAAAGTGCTTCATCCTTTTTTTTTCAACTCAGCTTCTAATTGCTGAATTTCTTCTAGAAGAGATTTTATTTCAATCGAATCTCTGTTAACTTTGTATACTTTTCCACTCTCAGCTTGAGCATTGTCTGTAGTAGACAAATGGGAGATCCCATTATTTCAATGTTTCTTCAAGGGAAAGAAATAAATGAACGTCCTAATTTCCAGGAAATTAATAGAGATATTTCCGCAAAGATTTATTGGTCCTATTGGGATGCTTTGATTCTAAAGGATGGAGTTTTATATAAAAAGTGGGAATCTCCTAATCTTAAATCAGAAATTTTTCAGATTATCGTTCCTAAGGATTTCATCAGTCAAGTAATGGAGGAGGCACATGATTCTGCGTCTGGTGGCCATTTTGGGGTGAATAAAACGTTGGAGAAGATTCGAAAACGTTTTTATTGGGCTACCTGCAAGAACGACGTGGAATATTGGTGTCGATCTTGTAAAGTTTGTGTAGCAAGGAGAAGTCCGTCAGGAAAAGGGAAGTCACCTCTTCAAGTTTTTGATGCTGTTTTTCCATTTTGGAGGGTACAAATGGATATACTTGGCCCTCTACCGACTATCACAACTGGAAATCGATATTTATTGGTGATCATAGATTGTTTCACCAAATGGGTTGAGGCTTTTCTGTTAAAAAAATTTCAAAGCGAGAACGGTAGCTGATATATTTGAAAAGCAATTTGTTTCTCGACATGGAGTTCCTTTAGAGGTTCATACTGATCATCATATGTTTCGTTTTTTATTCTTTTTTTCTACAATAAACAAATTAATAATGAATTCCATTCACATCTAATATCACATTCTTCTGTGAGACTTACTTTCGCTGATTCAATTGAAACATTTTTATCCAAAATTTTTTCATTCAATACATTGTTCTCGATTGTTCGAATTTCTTATTTGAGGCATGTCGTTTTCTATCTTTGGTAATTTTCTATACAATGAAATAAAAACATAACTAAATCAAAGTAAAACGTTTTACAAATAATAAATGAAAAGGACCTATATTGACAACCTGATCTTTATTCTTTTGAATAAAGTAATTTACTGGTTCGTTCTTTTCCTTATCTTCCATTCCTGTGGACTCAGGTTCTTCATCGTCAATTTGCAGGTCTGGCCACCTGTGTCTCACATTATTCAGAACTTCTAAAGACTCTGAGATAAACATATGAAAACATAATAAAGTGTGTAAAGCGTTTCCCATTCTTGTTACGATAGCATCCATAAAATTACACATAAAGTTTTGATAATAAAGGAAAGTTGTCGATACTATCGATATTATGGTCACAAAGCTCGAGGCTCGAGATTGTATTAAAATTACTTTATTTGAAACTTTAAGAAATTGATGTATGCAATGGCAGGCATTATTTCAAATTTTTTTCTATTTTTTATTACTTAATTATTAGAACCTTCATTTAATATATTATTTACTCAATGATTTTTATAGACTAATGAGACAAAAATCAGATAATTTTTTAAATTATATCAGTATCAGACTTTTCTCTACTAATAGTTGTAGTTTTATATCAAACTTGAGAACACTTTCTAACATAATTGAGGCAAAAATTATCTGTTTCTTATGTGCTTAAAAAACTTATTACCTGCCAGTTTGCCAATAACGGCCTAATATTTTGATTCTTTGCCATCTCTGCTGCGTAGACTTGTTTGAACCGAATACTTGCCATACACATAATCATTTAGATCCTTGGGCTGAAATTGAATCTTTTGCCCTTTGTCATTAACATCACTTATCTTGCTCATTGGCACTTTTTCTTTTTCATTGTCCTTATATTTCACATATGTAAACCAACCAGACGTATCCATATCACTGTTGAAGTCAACTCAATCAAAATTTTACGACACCAGCCAGCTTATTACAAACAACTTGTGTACCATGGATATACGAGGTGTGGACAAAAAGTTCGTGCACTGAATTTTTTTCTGCCGACGTAGCAACACTGTAGGCTTCTATGGTGGTTTG
Organism: Lasius platythorax; assembly: GCA_963971435.1. NCBI lineage: Eukaryota > Metazoa > Arthropoda > Insecta > Hymenoptera > Formicidae > Lasius > Lasius platythorax. The sequence goes on along the minus strand of OZ020537.1, from coordinate 21,176,112 downwards.
GCGTCTAGGGGGAAGCCTTACGAGTCATCAGTGCAAGTTAGGTCACTATCGAGTGCGTACGCATTTTTCTGTGTCAGTATTTGTGAACGTAGTTTTTGCGCGGTCGAAATGGAGCGAGATGTTTTAACCGACCAAAGAACCAACAAATTTCTCGGTAAAAGCGGACGGGAAATTCTTGAAATGTTAGAAACTGTGTATGGGAAGTCTGCCATGAAGCGTGGAACTGTACATAAATAGGTGGATCGGTTTAGGGAAGGGCGGGAGAGCGTCGATGATGACGCGCGAGAAGGTCGCCCTTCAACGTCACGTGTTGATGAAAACATTCAACGTGTTCACGATTTGGTGATGTCAGACCGTCGAATTACTACTAGAATGATTGCTGCTGAGCTGGAAATTAGTAAAGGTAGTGTTCAAACAATTTTAAAAGAAGATTTAAACATGCAGAAACTGTGTGCAAAATGCACCCTCGCACTCGGCGGTTATTGTGCGTAAGACTACCCTCCCTATTCGCCCGATTTAGCACCCTGCGACTTTTTTTTGTTCCCTAAAGTTAAAACGATTATGCGGGGTAAACATTTTGGGGATATGGAGAGCATCAAACGAGAAACGACGAGGCTCCTGAAGGACCTAACTTCGCAGGACATGCAACAATGTTTTCAACAATAGAAAAAGCGTTGGGCCAAGTGCATTCAGTCGGCGGGAAAGTACAGTGAGGGTGACCACGTTCCCGTTCCGGAATAATTAAAATTAGATTTTTGGTGAGCTCAGTGCACGAACTTTTTGTCCACACTTCGTAGGAGTACCTGCCTTAGCAACGCGTCAACAGACTCTCGTAGCTAAAGAGCGCGGCACTTAGTCTCCGGAATGTGCGTATCACAAATGTAATAGGACAATATTCGTCTAATAGTACCGCAAAAGTTTTTATTAAAATTTTCAAATTTTAATATTTTATACTGTAATAATTATTTTATATTGTTAATAATTAAAATAATATTTATTCTATTATTAATTGCTGTTATTATTAATCGCTATTATTAATTGCTGTTATTCGTGCTATTATTAATTATATTTTTTATAACAAAAAAATTTTTATAACATTTTATTCAAACCACTCGACCAATACTAGCAAATAAATTAAACGGGCGAAGTTTGAAGAATATTTTTCAGGGAGACGTATCTCTTGGTTTGAGATTACAAGAATCCCTTGATCATTCTCCAACAATCCCGTGAATAAATAGGCGAGAAAAATATAGGTCCGAAAAGTCGCTGAAGCAGGAATCGAACCTGCGTCTTTCGCTTGCCGGGCGACTGCTTTAACCATCTAAGCTATTCAGACCCTTTCGGTCCTATATTTTTATTGTCATATCAAATTATTGTTTACTAACATCTATTAAAAAGGCAAGATAAAAATATAGGACCGAAAGGGTCTGAATAGCTTAGATGGTTAAAGCAGTCGCCCGGCAAGCGAAAGACGCAGGTTCGATTCCTGCTTCAGCGACTTTTCGGACCTATATTTTTCTCGCCTATTTATTCACGGGATTGTTGGAGAATGATCAAGGGATTCTTGTAATCTCAAACCAAGAGATACGTCTCCCTGAAAAATATTCTTCAAACTTCGCCCGTTTAATTTATTTGCTAGTATTGGTCGAGTGGTATGAGTGTCTCTATGTGAATTTATTTGACTAGCGGTTAAAAAATTATTAATTAGTTAATTTTATTCAAAGCTTTTAACACGCTGTTGCAATCATATGTGATACGTACGTTCCTGAGATTATTGTAAGCCGCGCTCCTTAGTTACGAGCGTCTGTTGACGCTCTAAAATAATGAGTATTATTGAGTATCATTTTGTACACCATTCTGTAAACATAATGCTGAAGATGGTCCAAAGAAAAGACCGAAACGTTCAAGTTTAAATAAAGAAGATAACAACCGAAGTCTTAGCGCTTGAGTTCTTGCGCCCGGCTCTCACTTGCCTATTCCTCTTATCCTGATACATGAGTATAATAGAGTCTTTTACTTTAATTTATTATAGATTATTTTAGAGATGAATTTATTTTGAAAAATGTCGAACCTTGTCTTGTAGAAGATGAAAATTCTTCCATCTTTCACGACGAATTCATAAGAGAGTTATCGAATTCTGAACAAGAAACTCTGCTCATGTACCAAAACTGCTGTTGTGAATGTTATGCTCATGTGTTTAGTGTTAGAATTGAGACATAACTTATCATGGGAGGCTCAGACCGATATTTTAAAAATGTTCAACGCTATTTATGGAGATAATACAATTAAGGTAACAAAGTACAGCTACTTCAAGTTGTTAGACAGAGAGAAAATACATCTCTTCATATTTATTGTCCGGACTGTAAGATCTATCTTGGGAAAAAGGAAAAATTGAAAGGGAATAAGATGTGCACAAACTGTGGTGCTGATATTGATGTTTCCAATTCATCAAATTTCTTTGTCTCAATATCCTTAGAGTCTCAACTTCAAAAATTGACCGAAAACAATGATTTTGTCCACGATGTGATGAATCATAGGTTTAATCGAAACAAAATTAAAGAAAATGTTTTGGAAGATCTCGACGATGGAGTACAAGAAGCACTTTGAGAAAGGAGGTGTATTGTCTTCACAATACAATTTCTCTTACTCCTTTTTCACTGACGGTGTTCACACAGGTAAATCGAACAACAAGACACTTTGGCCAATTTATCTCACTGTAAATGAATTACCAATCTCAGAACGGAATAAGTATGTCTTATTTGTTGGCTTATACAGAGGGTCCAAAGATCTTAATCAAAAAATTTTTTTACAACCATTTATCAACGAAACTAATAAACTTTCCACAGAAGGATTTAGATGGTTTCACAATGGCAAAGAAACTGTTAGTAAAGTTATTCCACTTTGTTGCATTGCTGATTCAGTTGCAAGGTACCAATTGCTTAATTTTCAGTCATTTGCTGCCTACTATGGTTGCACATTCTCTTACCAAAAGTCAGAGCGCACACGGAAAGGACAAAGATTTACAGTTTCAATTCATCCTGCTGAGGAAAGAACGTTGAAGTCTACAAAGGAAGATCTACTTAAAGCATTTCAGAGGAAAGCAAAAGACAATATAGAGGAGTAAAGGGTTTTTCACCATTAATGTTATTACATTACTTCAATTTTATGGCTGGATTTGTAGTTGATTACATGCATAATATTTTACTTGGAGTAACCAAATTACACATTGAACTTATTCTACAATCTACTCGCAACAAATTTTGGCACATCTCAGAAAATGTAGGAATAAATCATGTACTGAGCACGATTAATGAACGGCTTTTAATGATAAATCCCCCTTCTTATTACAAGGACTCTTCGCTCCATCAAAGATATATGTAGATGGAAAGCAGCCGAGTGGAGAGCATGGTTATTATTTTATTATGTGCCATGTTTGAAAGGTCTGAAGAAGGAACATATGAATCATTTTGCAATGTTATCTGCAGCAACTAATATTTTGCTTCAAAAATCAGTGATACATGAAGAAATATTTCAAGCTCATAAACTTTCTCTGTGCTATATGTATTTATTTCAGAAGTATTTCTATAAGGAAAACATGGTGTACAACATTCATTTTCTGTCACATATTTGCAAAGGTGTTCTCAACTGGGGCCCATTATGGACTCATAATTCCTTCTTATACGAAGGTCAAAACCGTCACCTTATGCAATTATATCATAGTCCTTCGAATGTTATTTTACAAATCGCGCGCAAATTTCTCATTTATACTTCAATACCCTATTTGTGTTCAAAGGTCGTTTTGTCACAAAAGACTATTAAGTTTTCTGAAAAAATTTTAAAAAGAAACTTTATTCACTTCATACGTTGTGGAGAGGAAATTATACTTTTAGGAAAGGGTGAAAGATGTTCATTATCAACTGAAGAAAAGCAGTTACTTGCGATAAATAATGTCAACTAAAAGTTGTTTAGCTTACCAGAGAATGATTTATAAGCGGATAAGGTATTCATGTAGTAGATATTGTAACAAAAAACTTAATAATGACTCATACGTATTAATCAGCTCTGGGGACAAGGTTGTGATTAGATTAATCTTAAGGTTTCCAGTTGGTGTCAAACTAATTGTGCAGCAGCTTAATATGCACGATGAATCTGTTATTAGAAATAAAAATGTAAGAAATTTCCATATTCGGAAAATAGATAGCTATGGCCGTTTAAAATGTATCGACATAAGTCACAAAAGAAGTCAGTGCATTTTTATAAGTGCACCATGTACCAACTATGTGTGTGACATGCCATTCAGCTGTTACGGAGATTAGTTGAGACATCTCACTGTAATGCTTGTTTTGTTTTTCACTCTTTTGCGCTTGCTGAAGATTGCTTGAAACTTAATTTTGCAATGACAGTGATGTAATAACAGTAAAAATTATATTTATATAATTTATGTTTGATTGATAAACTTACGAGAGATATGATGCGCATTGCTTAACATTTAAAATCTATATCATGTGCATAAACTTAATTTGTATTAATAAAATGTTTTCCTGCAGTTCTTTTTTACTCTTTCAGATGCTCTCTGTAAGTTATGTAAATAAAATAATAAAATGATAATTTGTACAAGTTAGATGACTGAAATAACTGAAATTCTGCCTATTTTTTACTGTCTTCTAAAACAACCTATCAGATTGTCCGCAGTATCGTTAACCAGAGAATTAAAAACTTGATCATTTCAAAGATGTATGCTTATGAGTACTTCCTTTCTTACGTTAGAAAAGTGTTTATGGCATGTTGAAAACAACATTAATTATGTTTTTCTCAGGATGTTTGGAAGTTGTTTACGGTGTTTCGTAAATGATTTACAAGCGCTTCTGTCGTAGTATTTGAGAAGTGTTTCATTTGCGTTTGATGCTGTTTTTAAAAGAGATCTCCATGTTGTGGAGATGTTTATTAATTATTTATGAATAGAACGTTTGGGAGATATTGTGAGATTGTTTTGATGCACGCTGAAATCAATGTTACGTGACAGTTTTTAAAGCGTTTCTTATGAAGTGTTTAAGTGGTGTTTAATCACATAGTCTCAAACGTTTCCATTATAGTTTTCTAAGTATTTATAAAATGTTATTGTGAGCAGAGGATTAACTAAGTGTTTGCAACATGCTCCCAAACAGTGTAACCATCAATAAAACTCTTCATAAATAGTGTTGATAAAACTCTTCATAAACAAATATAAACACAATCTCTCACTAACAATTTTCGCCAGGGTTACGACGCTGCGTGGAAATTACTCGTCGAAGACTACGATAATCAACGCGCTATTATTCACGCTCATATTCACGCTTTCGCAGACTTGCCTATTATGAAAACGGAATTTGCTGTCAAGCTTAAAAATTTACGTGATACCGTTGCCGCGTCATTAGCTGCGCTAACTAATATACAGGTCGAAAAATGGGATGACTTATTAGTATATCTATATTATTTCCCAGAAATTTAGTCCACGCACGCGTAACGAGTGGAATCTGCAACGAGGTAAATCAGCTTATCCGACATACGATGAAATTCGGGAATTTATGACACTGTGTATTCGAGGTCTTACAGATCACTCTAAGCAAGATGTATCCATTAATAAAAATAAAAGTTTTAATCGCACCTCTGTAAATAACGTAACTGCCGATAAATATCTGAATTGCTCCGGCAATCATTGTTTAGTTCAATGCGACGATTTTAAGCGTAAATCCGTCGAAGAGAGAATTTAAATTTGCAAATCAAAAAAATGTTGTTTTGTTTAAAAGCCGGTTATTTCCCGATCAATTGTTCAAGTACAAAACGATGTAATTTATGCCGACGGACGCATCATACACTTTTACATCGTAATTCTAACCCTCCGGTACAGAATTCTAATGAAATTCCGTCTCGGAAAATAAAACGCTTAATAGAGCTCCAACGAGCAGCTCAACCGCCACTGAGAGCGAGACCGCTGTCGCTTCAGTTCAAACAATTAATACGCCGATCAAAAAACCGCCGAATTATTATTAGCCACCGCGTGGGTAATTCTTCGCACGACTGAAAATCGTAGTTTTAAGGTGCGTGCGTTATTGGATCAAGGTTCCGCCGTTAGTTTTATATCGGAATCATTGTGTCAAATGATGCGCACGAGACGTTACTGCGCGAACCTCCAGGTACATTGCTTCGGCGAGCGATACAGTGGCGTAGCAAAATCTCGAGTGTCTATTACTCTGACGCCTTGTAACGGGCAAGGCCCCTCCTTTCCTTTGAACGTGTTTGTTTATCAAAAAATTACCTCTTACGCGGGCTCAAAAATTAAACCAATAGACTTTTGGCCTCATTTACATAATTTATCTCTTGCGGATTCTGATCCGTTTAGCAGTCATCCGATTCATTTGCTCATCGGAACGGACTTATATGGATTATTGTTACTTCATAAAGTAAAACAAGGCCCGATCGGAACGCCGATGGCCCAGCTCACTGCATTAGGGTGGATTTTATTTGATCCTACCGGAACCTCTGATTTAATTGACAAATCCGTCCATTCACTGAATTGTGTATCAGATCCACCGCTCGACTCTCTTCTCAAAAAATTTTGGAAGATCGAAGAAATCTCTTCTGTACCTCAGCTGTCGGAAGAAGATAAACAGTGCGAGCAGCACTTTATTAAAACGCATCAGCGTGCCTCCGACAGCCGCTATATTGTACGGTTACCCTTTAAAACCGATCTTCCGCTTGATATCGGATCTTCTCGCGAAACAGCCGCGCTATTATATTCAAAGTTAGAACGTCGCTTGCAGAAAAATTCGAATCTCGCAAATTAATATACAGAATTTCTAAGCGAGTACAAAGCGATGGGTCATATGGAGCTCGTTTCTGATAACCAGCCCAGGTACGGTTTTAAAAGTGGGTCAGTGTCGGGCCAACGTCGGCTGCCAACTTGCGACTGTCGGCTCAGCATTTTCGTGAACTGAAATGTTCACGAAACGTCGGAAACAAATTCATGAAGGACGCGGCGCTGACCCGGAAGCCAAATCAGTTCTCCACACCGCAGAAATCTAAAATATAAAAAAACCGTTAGGTACTCGTAATATATTGCACCTCAAGGTGATCTATTTTGAAATTGTAATCTAATAATTTACACATTTCATTACATTTAAATCTAATAAAAAATTATCCTCTTTTAGAAATACTACTAAGTAGTTTATGTAATTTTGTTTTTGGAAGTTAGAATATGCTATAACACAAAAAACTAAAAGAAGTAATACTATTGCAATTCTCGTTAAATCACTCGTGGAAATTAACGTAAAAATAGGAATAAATTCTTTTTCAAACAGTTTAATTGAAAAAAAGTTTGAATACTTATTCAAATTTTACTTTTTTTTGTTTGGATCTGACCATTGCACAAGCAAATTAAAATTAAAAGCCGTTAAAATAACGCCCGGCAGAGGCAATCGATCGTATCATTATTGTTCTCGTCGAATCGGTTATTTTTGGAGGACGAGTCAAACTAAACACGCGTGTGAATAATAAATGTTTACCGTTATTATTTGTAACAACAGTCCCAAAAAGTAAAGGTGACGGCTCGAAGTAAACGCGGCATCTCGTTTGGTAAATACGGCGCGTGCGAAAGCGAAAGCACGGGCATCGACCCCGACGTTTTTTAGGCGGTCGATCAGCTGATAGCGCGATATCGGCGTAAGGTCTCGAACAATAACACGTTGAGCACACGACTTAAGAAAGTCAAGCGACAAAATCAAGGTTCCAAGAAATCCGTTATCTCAGACCGTTTACCGCTCTCTCCGAATACAGATCGCACACATATCGTGCAATTGTACATACTTTTCTGTCGCTCGCAGATCGCATCAATTAGCACGAGTATTCGTTCGCGCTCTCGAAGTCGCTCGCTTTGACACGCATTCTCGCTGGTCGGTGACGGAAATCGCGCCGCGAAGCCGCTCGCTTCAGCTCTCGCGTCATCGCGTTTTAAATTGTATTTTTTTGTAATAAGTTTAATAAATTGTAACCGTTAGACAATCAAGTGAGCCCTTTGCTCGTTTTTTGTTCATTGCGTTGAGATTCCGCTCCTCTCCGCACGCTCTTCATTTTCGCGGTGCACGAAACATTTCCATGTAACAAATTTCCTTTAATCTATAAATATAATCACCTTCTTTATTGACTATAATTTTCAATCTTCATTTCAAATTTCGAATGCCTTGTTCATAAAAAGAACCTTTTTGAAATATCGATTTGAAAAAGAAAACATCCTATTTACCTGAAGATATGCTAGTCAAATGATAGACTATGTCCGGAGAGGACAAAGGATACAGATAAGGACTACCTGTTCTGGTAAACGGAAAATTCCAGAATCAAGATAAGATCTAAATATTTCTACAATATGTTACTTCAAAGCTAGTTTTTTTTTATAAACAAAAAATTCACAACACAAAACAAAGGTGGAGAACTGCAATTGATAAAGAAGATGATTATATTACGGATTAATATAATTTTGTATACAAGAAAGAAATACTGCAAGAAGCAACATTATTTATGGACTCATGTATTATATTCATATTTTATATAGTGTATGTTTAATAAAATATTCAATAATCACTTTTTAATACAGAAACGCGCGTGTGGTGATATAGTATTCAGTTCAGCTAGTGCGTCATCCTTTCCGAGAAGCACAATTCCAGTATTTTCTTCATCGTTTATATCAGTGTCTCTAGCAGTACTGGTTAGGGCTAAGTTTGTATATGATTTTTTCAGTCGACGTTTGCCCTAATCATAATCAGCTACAAAAGAATAACATTCTGAATATATTTATAATTGCTATCTATAAAAATGCTATCATAGACTATACATTGCATATATTTTAATTATATTTTGCAAACATTATTCTCGATTAATGAAATTATATTATAGCATAATTGAAATTATACTTCGAAAAGTATTGTAGATAACCTCAAATTGTAGCATATACCTGCTTCTTTTATTATTATCACTTCCCATGACTTCCAATCTTGTTCTGCATTTTTCGACATTCTTGCCCATTTGTCGACCTTGGGCCAATCTTTTTTCTCTGGGAAGTAACACATCCACTTGTTTGTACATCGTGTTAGCCATGTGCGCGGAACTAAGTCTATCGACTCCTTGCTGCTAGGCTGTTTATCCCACCACAAATTGGACAACAACATATGTTGTACTCTCCTTTAATTGATTCATCTTGAAACGTATAAAATGGAAATATGAATAAAATCGATAGTAAAGTACGAAAATAAAAAAGAGGTTATGGATATATCTGATATATGGATATAAATAAATGAAACGACTTACATTTTATCGTGTTAGCCAATTATTTAGCAAACAACACCAATGGAGAAGTACTAATATAAAAAGAAATAATAATAATAAATTAACTTAGAAAATGTGGAAAATTATACATATACTTACTCATGCGCGTGTACGTATACCAGCTAGCACCAGAAACAATGGAACGACGTGATGATATACATAGTTCAACGTGCTGCTACAGTCTTTTACACACTTACCCACTCATATATTATACATATATTTTACATATATGTATATTCCTTATTATACCTTCTTTATTTATATTTAATTTTGTTATATTAAATTAAATTATTAATTTATATTATATTTTAACTTTGTTATATATATTATATTAAATTAATGTTTCATTATTAATGTATTAAAGCTATGGCATATTTTTTGTCATACACTTTTAAATATATAAATTTACTTTCAATTTCAGCATCTGAATATTGTTTTTGGCTCCTTATACGGTTTCCTATCTCAAATATCCCAAATTCTGATGACGCGTGTGGATACTCAAAAGCGTTTCCCTTTATGGAAATTGTATATCCTTCAAGTATAACTTCATTTAATTGGATAACCGCACGTTTAGTTACATATAGCTTCTTTATTTTAAACAAATTCCCATCGCGTAAAATAACAAAATTATTAGGTTTACAAGTTATCGTCACCTTATTTATAACAATTTTCTTTACTGTTAATTGATCTGTTGTATGTGTATCAAAAGTTATATTACCAATCGCATGACACTGTCGTATCATTTTATTTGGCATTGCATCCAGCTCAGCTAAGCGGTTGACTACTTGTGTCAATGGACTTTTGGGAGCACGAATAAATTTTTTATATTTTCCTAACATGTTTTCAAAAGGAAAAGCCGAGAAATAACTTAAAGAAGTTTGCATATATGCAACATCATCAGCTATGTGGATCAAATTATGAAAATTCATACTTTGACTTTCAATGTCATAATATGTTGGCATTAAATAAAAAAATTTTCTAAGTAATTCTCTAGCGTATGGAACATATTTGTCAGCTTTAGCTGAATTACATAATATTCTGCAAGCTACAATTAAAAGTAAAATCTGTTTATAGCGTTCTTCTGATAGTACATTTTTAAGAACAATAGCTCCGCAATACAAAAGAAAAAATCGAAACTGAGTAGCTTTCCAATTTATCCAGTCTTCAAGATTGTATTATTTCCGTTGGAACTCACAAGGTATTGATGTCGTAATCGATTTTAAAGATTCTCTTAGTATTTTTCGTTTTGTCCGTTTTATTCGTGCTAAGCTTCTGCCTGTATGTAACCATTTTTCGAAAAAACTTCGTGTAACACCGATACATAATAAATGCATATAATCTAAGGTCATGCCATGAATTATATCAAAATTCGGTATCAATAATAATGGTGAAGTTTCATTTTCTTTATGATGACCTTGGTTGGCTTTGGCGTTTAAATGATTCGTGTGTCCGTAGTGCAGCTACCATTTCTGGAAAAACTCGTGTATTTTTTCCTACTGTTAATCCTCTTGTTTCGCAACGTTCGCAACCATAAAAACCATTGTGACCTTTGCAACATTTTATATACGATCTTGCTGGTGTGTCGCACACAAAAGCTGCTATTTCAAATTCATATTTTGAAGAGCCTATAATAATTCCATTTGTTGTTAAAACAACAGCTTCTTGTATAAAATTACTTAAAAATTCTTCGACGGAAGCTGGTTTTGAGTCTCCACAATATATTGCAACAATTGCAGGATCACTGTGATAGTTAACATGAAAAACTTGTATAAGAATTGGCCAGAATTGTTGTCGCCAAGATTTAAATAGAGGAACGCCATCAATATTTACAAGTATACGTATTCTCTTTTTTTTATAAATGTTTTCGTCTATTCTTTTCTTAAGTGCCTCTTCAATACCAATATAAATGTAAGAGCTTTCATTACCTCTTTTTGTCGCCATAATCTGTGTAGGACAAACATGACATGTGCCTAAAAGAGTTTCCGCTCTGCGAGGAAGATTAACATGACCTTCACTGCGTAATATGTTTAACAATTCGGAAATACATTTATTATTATACATTTAAGATAGTTATATTAGAAAGTGCCCAATATTTTAATTTGTCTGACAGAGTCAAAGGTAAAATTTCTGTTATGTTAGTATCTATATTCGTACTTGTATTAACAGAGGTATAAGAGTCATTAAAATCTAAGTCAGTATTTAAAATATCTTTATTAATTTTACTTGAAACCACCAATTCTTTCTCCTGCACGAGGTCTTCATCTTCTATAAATACTTGGTTGCTATCACTTTTAGCCTCTTTTTGTGTGCGTAAAAATCGGCTTTTTTACATAGTAATAAGACGATGTTAGGACGTGTTATATAACAACATATACTGACAATTATAAAGTTGAAGGTTTTACTATTTCCGAACACCGCTTAATATAATCGACAATTAAGGCCCATGTACACAAATTTGACTTTAAACCGAACTTACAAGGGAACCTTCAGGTAATCGGATTTTTTGTTTTGAGCCGACATCATATCGCGCAGCGATCGGCTAACCTCCCTTGAGCCGACGTCGCGCCGCGATCGGATAGTGATAGTCGGTTACACATGATATCGCCCACATCGACCCGTGACCGTGAGTCGGTATCGGGCAAGAATCGGCTAACCTCCCTTGGGCCGACGTCGCGCCGCGATCGAATAATGACAGTCGGTTTGCCGTGATATCGCCAATGTCGGTCCGACGTTTGACGTTGGGCGAAGTCGGCAAACCTTACCTAGGAGTCGACGCCTTTTCCTCCGGTATACATACCACATCATCCGGTTTTACGCAAAGCTAGCAGTACTACTAAACTTCGCGTAGCATTTAACGCATCGTGTAAAACCAGTAACGGCTCTACGCTAAACGATCACATAATGACAGGACCTAAACTGCAACGCGATCTATCATCAATTATACTTCGCTGGCGTCAATCTCGTTACGTATATACAGCCGATATCGCGAAAATGTTTCGACAAATCCGCGTTCATTCAGATGATGTCGACTTTGCACGTATCTTTTGGCGATCTCAAGAAGACCGTCCAATTCAATTCTATCGATTGTTAACCGTCACCTATGGCACGGCTCCTGCTCCGTATTTAGCGATGCGCGTTATTAACCAATTAGTACTTGACGACGGTCCTTCTTTTCCGCTCGCTCGAGCTATCATTCAAAGTTCCATTTACGTCGACAACGTATTATTCAGTGCCGACGACATACCATCGCTCCGCAAAAGTCGCGAACAACTTACGCAGTTGATGGCGCGAGGCGGTTTTCATTTAAGAAAATGGGCCGCTAACTTAAGTGAATTATTAGAGGACATCCTTCCGGGAGAACACGAATTAGCTACTGAACGTCCGTTCGATAAAGACGATACGCTTAAGGTACTCGGTCTTGCTTGAATACCACGAGAAGATTCATTCCGGTTTCGAATCGAGACACTATACGCCGGTATGAATATGAAATGCTCGATTCTGTATTTCATTGCAAAGTTTTTCGATCTGTTAGGCTGGGCGTCTCCAGCAATAATTACTGCTAAAATCTTGATACAAGAACAGTGGATTCGTAAATATGACTCTCCTATCGCGAACAAATTATTTGAACCATGGAATAAATATTGTGCAGAGTTCTCTAAGTTAAATAAAACTCGCATTTGGCGATTGACTGGTGCATCCAGAAAATGTCGCTGTCGAGCTACACGGATTCGCCGACGCTTCAAATCGTACATATGCTGCTGTCGTTTATTTAAGAATTCTCCGGTCGCTAAGCGAGTTTTCCGTTGTATTATTAACGGCAAAATCCAAGGTGGCGCCGATTAAAACGATCAGCGTACCGCGTCTAAAATTAAACGCGATTGTTTTATTAACTCGATTACTCGAATTCGTACAAAACTCGTTAAACCTGCAGCATATTCCGACGTATGGATGGTCAAATTCTTCCATCATGCTCGCGTGGTTACGTGGACATCCTTCAAAATGGAATACATATGTCGCGAACCACGTATCAGAAGTACAAACGCGTCTTCCGTCCGTCAAATGGAATCACGTTCCATCTAAAGATAATCCCGCGAATTGCGCGTCTCGTGGCTTGTCGCCCGCGGAATTCCGCGATTTCGAACTTTGGTGGTTCGGCCCTTGTTTGGATATGACCATTTCACCAACGAATTAAAATTAAAAGCCGCTAAGATACCTCCCGGCTGAGACAATTTATCGTAACATTGTTGTCCTCGTCAAATCGGTTGTTTTTGGAGGACAACGAGTCAAGCTAAACACGCGGGCAAACAATAAATGTTTAGCGTTATTATTTGTCATATAATTTGTTATATTAAAAGTCCCGAAAATGAAGGTGACGGCTCAAGGCAAGCACGGCATCTCGGTTTGTAAATACGGCGCGTGCGAAAGCGAAAGCGCGGACATCGACCCCGACGTTTTTTGGGCGGTCGTTTAGCTGTTAGCGCGATATCGGCGTGAGGTCTCGCAAAAATAATAACACGTTGCGCACGCGACTTGAGAAAACCGAGCGACAGATTCGAGATATCAAAATCCGTTAGGCCAGACCGCTTTTCGCTCTCTCAGGATACAGATCACATATCGTGCAATTATAACTTGTCTGTCGCTCGCAGATCGAAACAATTAGAGCGAGTATTCGTTCGCGCTCTCGAAGTCGCTCGCTTTGACACGCGCTCTCGCTACAGTGACGGAAATCACGCCGCGAAGTCGCTCGCTTCAGCTATCGCGTCATCGCGTTCAAATTGTATTTTTTTTCTTTGTTTAATAAGTGTAATAAATTGTGCAAGTCAGGCAATCAAACGATCCTGGTTCTCATTTTTATTCATCCCGTTGAGATTCCACTCCACTCCGCGCGCTTTCGAGTTCAATTTCGCGGTGCACGAAACAGCCCTGCTTGGCTGAGATCCCCTTCTCCTGCGTGGCCGATCCATAATAAACTCCAAAATCAATCCGATTCAAATCGAAAGCTTATCGATTCTGAATCACGAAATGCTATCGTATGTCATACGACACAAAATGTATCGGAGTGGGAATTGCCGAACGAAATTTCTAGTTGGACAAAACTAATTAGAATCACCGCGCTCGTAAAACATTTTATTCATAATCTAAAATGTCACGCTTCCGGATCGAAAGCACAATCGATATGCTTGTCCGCCGTCGAGCTTAAGGAAGCTTCTTTATTTTGGTTTCGATACAGGGAAAAAAAATATTAGCTACCATAACTATTAAGGTATGGTAGCTAAATTTCAGGTGTATTATATGGACACCTAAAATTTTAGCTGCAAGGTCTGTTTGATATAAATGCTTTTTATTGCTTACTACTTTTAGGCTTACATTGCTATTGATAATAACTTTAGCCGCGTACAATCTTTTACGCATTACCGACGCGCCTCTCTCATACTTCGCAAGAACGCCATCTAACTGAACTAGTTTTTCACAATATATAACATTCCGCCCGACTTTGAAATCTTATGTTTTCAAAATATAAAATATATAAACCAAAGAGGAAAAATTAGCTTACGAATGAGAACAAAAAGAAACTACATAAGACAATATGTCAAAAGATAAGTTGGAGATTTTTTCTCGAGCTTCAAGTAAATAAAGATAAATATGAATAAAGAGGTAAAAGGGATAATTTCATGATTGGTCGCTTGTAGATTCCGTGAGCCGTCTTAACGGAAACGACTCGAACGATTTCATCGGGTCCCGGATAGACGCTGACGATGCGACCCAGTGGCCAGTGAAGTGGTGTTGTAGTATCTTCTCGTAAAAGCACAAGAGAGCCGGGCTGGATGTTAGCACCATTGAGGTTCCACTTGTGTCTCATCTGGAGCTGGTGTAAATACTCTTTGTGCCATCTTTGCCAAAAGTGCTGGCGTACCTTCTGTAAGTGCTCCTAACGCGATAAGCGATTGTCAGGAGTATCGAGGTAATTGTATTCTACTGGAGAAGCAAGTGAGTCTCCTATTATAAAATGGGCAAGAGTCAGTGCTGGTAGATCCTGAGGATCGAAGGATAGAATATTAAGGGTCTAGAATTCATGACTGCTTCGATTTGGGTCAATAAGGTGTAGGCTTCCTCGAAGGTTAACACGTGACCTTGAGTTACGACATAAAGATGGCGTTTAGTAATTTTAACGGCCGCTTCCCATAGACACCAAAATGGGCGGCTCTAAAAGGCATAAATCTCCAGCTGATTTTTTGATTGAATAAATTTGTTGTTATCGTTTCGTCGCAGGATCGTAGAAATTCGTAAATTTCAAGAAGCTCTCTATTCTCCAACAAAATTGGTTCCGTTGTCGGAAAATATTTGAGCGCATAGTCCTCTTCTTGATGTAAATCTTTTTAGCGCAGCTAAAAAACATTCGGTAGTTAGCTGGGTGACCAGCTCTAAATGAACAGCCTTAGTACTTAGACAGGTAAATACTGCAATGTATACCTTGAAGGTTGGTTGTCTTCCGCGTTTATGATTTGAGCGATAGGCCCGGCGTAGTCTACATTGCAATTAATGAAAGGACGCGACCCCCTAGTACGCGTTCTCGTGGTAAGTTTCCCATTATAGGATCAGGTATAGTTGGTCTCATGCGGTAACACTTAATACATTTATGTGTTACTTTCTTAGCTTCTCGCCGTCCAGATAATGGCCAATAATTTTGACGAATAGAACTTAAAAGTTGTTCCGGTCCGCAGTGCAGGAGGCGGACATGTTCTTCTCGCATCATAAGGTTAGTAATAAAATACCCTGATGGAAGTATGATCGGGTGCTGTTGTGCCCATGGTATGTTAGCTTGTTGTAATCGACCTCCAATTCTGATTAAGCCTTTCTCATCAAGAAACGGTTTGAGAGGAAGGAGTTTGCTTTTGGTACCGACCACTCCTTCCCGTTGCAATGTCCTGAGCTCTATAGGAAACGATTCCTGCTGAACCATTCTTGATATAGAAAATTCCGCGTTTCGTAGCTCGTCGACTGTCAACGAGCCAGAGAGTTTCTTTGTTCTGCACTTCATGTCAATAAATCGGTTGCAGTATGCAATAATTCGTTGTAATTTTTTGTAAGAGGAAAATTTGTGTAAAACGTCTGGAACCTGGGAACTCACATTAAGAAAAATTGATTTTTGTTTAGGAATGTCGATTATCTTCGCGTTTGATGATTGTGGCCTCTCGTGATAGGAGCCACTGAGGCCCTGTCCACCATAACGTATTTAAGACAAGTTTATCTCCTGGTGACCCACGTGACAAAATATCAGCGGGATTCTCGACTGAGTTTACGTGACGCCAAGTGTCTGGGTTTGACAATCTTTGAATCTTGGGCACTCTATTTGCGACAAAGGTTTTCAATTGAGATGGTGCGCTTTGTATCCAGGCTAATACGATCTGAGAATCACTCCATAAATGCGTTGCGAGTACCTTACTTCCAAATGCCTGAGATACGATGTTCATCAACTTTGCGAGCAAAAGAGCAGCACAGAGCTCTAATCGTGGTATCGAAATAGTTCGTAGCAGTGCTATTCGAGATTTAGAACATACGAGATGTGAAGCCAGTATTCCTGTTTCGTCTAAACTGACTGCGTATATACATGCTCCATATGCCTTAGTAGATTCATCGCCAAACCCATGTAGCTCGATAGTTCCAGCGATGTTATTCGGACAGATGACTCTAGGGATGCGTATTTTATTTACTTCGGATAACGAATTAATGTAATCGATCCATTTTTTAGACAGTTCTTGAGGGAGGGATTCGTCCCACGATAGTTTCAATTGCCATAAATTTTGCAGAATGCCTTTTGCTTCCGTTACTATTGGGCCAATAAGACCCAACGGGTCATAAATACGTGCGATACTTGAAAGCACCGTACTTCGTGATGCTCGATACGTCAGCAATGATGACGTTGAACTGCAACTCATCAGTCTTTGAATTCCATAAAACACCTAAAGTTTTCAAGGTTTCTTTCTGATCCAGTAGAAGCAGCTCATCGGTTTTGTTTTCTTCTTGTAAATGCTTAAGAACTTCTGGTTTATTAGATCGCCATTTTCGTAAGTCTAATTTGCCTCGTGTTAGTAGTTCAGTGAGCTGTTTTTGGAGTTCCAGTGCTTCTGTGATAGTATTGGTTCCTGTAAGAACGTCGTCCATATAAAAATCATTTTCCAAGACAGCTGCGGCAAGCGGGTAATTTTCTCTTTCATCCTCTGCTAATTTTCGTAAGCAACGAATTGCCAGAAACGGTGCGCAGGTCGTTCCATACGTGACAGTATTTAGGCTAACAGTCCTAATCGATTGATCCGCTGAGTTGCGCCATAAAATGCGTTGCAGTGCGCGATCTTTTTCATTGACTAGAATCTGACGATACATCATCGCGATATCGCCAGTGATTACAACCTGATGCCCACGAAAACGTAGCAAAATGTCGATTAGATCGTTCTGCAGATTCGGTCCAGGCAACAATTTATCGTTGAGTGAATTTCCGTTTGACGATTTCGCCGATCCATCAAAAACGACTCTTATTTTTGTTAACTAATTAATAATTTTCTGTCGCTAGTAAATAAATTCAAATAGAGAATATTAATATAATTCGACCTAACTAGCAAATAACTTACACGGGCGAAGTTGGAAGAATATTTTTAGGGAGACGTATCTCTTGGTCCGAGATTACAAGATTCCCCTGATTATATTTCAACCATACCGTGAATAAATAGGCGAGAAAAATATAGGTCCGAAAAGTCGCTGAAGCAGGAATCGAACCTGCGGTCGAATTATATTAATATTCTCTATTTGAATTTATTTACTAGCGACAGAAAATTATTAATTAGTTAATTTAATTCGCTCCTAGACCTAAATTATGGAGCTAACACACAATATTAGAATTTACATCTTTCACCGTTGAGAGCCGGTAAATTGTTCTCAAAAATTATTGTTTACTAACATCTATTTAAAAGGCAATTGAAAAATATAGGATCGAAAGGGTCTGAATAGCTTAGTTGGTTAAAAGCAGTCGCCCGGCAAGCGAAAGACGCAGGTTCGATTCCTGCTTCAGCGACTTTTCGGACCTATATTTTTCTCGCCTATTTATTCACGGTATGGTTGAAATATAATCAGGGGAATCTTGTAATCTCGGACCAAGAGATACGTCTCCCTAAAAATATTCTTCCAACTTCGCCCGTGTAAGTTATTTGCTAGTTAGGTCGAATTATATTAATATTCTCTTATTTTTGTAGTCAATTTGTCCTTTCGTATGACTGCTTGATGTGGTAAATAAAATTCTTCTATTTCCGTGTTAACTTCTTTGTCTATTTCTGACATGCGATTCAACAGCATGTACTCGTTGAGATAGTCATGATACGCCTCTCTCAGCTCGGGTTGTTTTTGTAATCGCCGTTCTATCGCCAATAGTCTTTTCTGGGCCATATCTCGAGAATTTCCTAGCGAAATTTTCGAATTTTTGGGAAGGCTGACGACATATCTTCCATCTTGCTGAAGAACAGTGCTCGTAAAATGTTGCTCGCAAGGGTCAAGCTGATTCACTTCGTTTCTGTCCTCGATATCTTCGATCATCCAAAATCGTTCTAGCTGTTTACTGAGAGTCTCGTTTGTAATTAAATGACATGTCGATGTTTTGCATTTATGAGAGTTTTTTATTTCACATCCAATAATCCAGCCTAGTCGAGTTTTTTGCCAAATTGGCTCGTTTTTTGAGAGTTGAATGCGTTGTGCACATAGCAAATTCCAGAATAAACCTGCTCCAATTAATAATTCAATGACTCCTGGCGTATCAAACGAAGGATCTGCAATTTCGATATTCTCTGGAACGCGAACGAAATCGCTTGTAAACTTTATATGTGGCAACTTGTCAGTAATCGTTGACATCACCAGACAGCAAATCAGCGAAGAAAATGCATTAAATCTAGATTGAATACGAACTTGAATAGATTGCCCAACTTTTGTCTTAATTCCTTGAATTCCGCTTACTGACATATGAATATTTTCAGGAGATAACTTGAGCTTGTTAGCCAATGTGCTAGTAATTATATTTGACTGTGATCCTTGATCTAGCAGCGCTCGACAAATGTGACGATTTCCGTTCTTATCGTATATCAGGACTTGTGCAGTTGACAGTATAACATGTGGCGATTTCTTTTGTGAATAATGGATTGCTGTTGTGCCTTCGGCACTCGCTTGATTGAGACATTGATTTTCTATGCAATTTTGAATATAATGATTCGCTTGAGATGAAGACTGCTGTTCCGATTGAGTTGCTGTGTTTGATGGTGCATTAGATGATACGTTAACTGTTCGATCTTCGTGTAGCAGCGTATTATGACGCTTGTTACATTTCTTGCAAGTGGACGATTTACAGTCCTTAGAAAAATGCCCTGTGCGTAAACAATTGAGACACAGACGCTTCGCTTGAATTTCCTTTACTCTTGTCGCGACCGGCATGTCGAGAAGCGACTGACACTGATAAATTTTGTGACTTTCCTTGCAAAGTTCACATGCTCGTTCGGTTGTAGTCAATGACACTGCTCTTTCGTTCCCCTGTGATTTTGCGGACTTACCCGATTCTTGTTTAACTTTGCATTTTTCGATTATCTCAAAAGATTGACTCCGATTTTCTAGAAACTTCAGTAGATCTTCGAGCGATAGTAGTGCATTGCCTTCAACTTTGCTTACCTCGTTTTCCCACTCTCGTCGCGTTACGATATCGAGCTTAGTTGTGACGAGATAACTTATTATCGTATCCCAATATTGTACGGGTTGATCGAGTGCTTGCAATGCACGAATGTGTGATCTTACCAAATCTACGAGAGATCGATGTGTAATATGATCTGTTTTGCTAATGGAGGGTAAATTAAGTAATTGCTGAACGTGCGTATTTACGATGAGCCTTATGTTATCGTATCTTCTTTTTACCAAATCCCATGCGATATGATAATTTTCTGCACTCGTGTTGAGACATTCTATAACTTGTAATGCGTCACCTTTTAGTGTACTCCTGAGATATTGAAATTTTTGAATTGCTGTAAGATTTACGTTTTGATCGGTGACTGATGTGAACGAATCTTTAAACAGCATCCATTTATCATAATCTCCTTGAAACGTGGGAAGGGCTAACGTAGGTAGTTTCACCTTCATCGAGTTATTATTCATACCTTCCAAAGTTGGATTGTCACCAGCTTCCGTTTGCAGCAGACTTTTCGCCTTCGCCATACATTTAAAATAGAGATTTTCAAACTCCATACGTTGCTCTATATCCTCTTGTGTATTCCTCCTCGGCTCTACAAAATCTTCAGCTTCGTCTTGAGGTTGTTCAAAATTTTCTATCTGTGCTTGAACTGTTTCATATCTGTTTAATAATGATGCAGCGGCGCTCAGCCGTTCTTGTACTTCTATCTTATTATTTGCTGCTGGAGACTCTAAGAATTCACTGAATCTAGTTAGATTGCCTTTTATATGTCCTCTGCTTATTTTTAACGCTCTTTTCGTTGCCATGATAAATGCCGTATTTATTATATTAGTGCTGGAAAAGGATTGAGGTAGGGATGAGACTCATCTCTTATCTGTTTATGTGTATTTGCCTTAATTTGTCGGAGTGCCACGTCCTTCTCAATTCCTCTATTATTTATCCGGCTCGGTTATCTCCCAACATCGACAGGTGCTTGAAATCTTGCAGTTCGATTTGTTTATCGTGATCTTATTGATGAGCGTGCGTGTATGTAACTTTTTTAGGTTATACGTATTGATTTCGTGCGAATGCGATGTTTTATATTGCGAATTGTGTATCACTATTGCTGATTCTCGTTACGATTATCCGTAACGTCGTCGAAGGACCATTTTTTAATGTTTGATATAAATGCTTTTTATTGCTTACTACTTTTAGGCTTACATTGCTATTGATAATAACTTTAGCCGCGTACAATCTTTTACGCATTACCGACGCGCCTCTCTCCCCTTACGGAAAAAACACTCAAATTTTGAGTGTTTACACTCAAAATTGAGTGTTAACACTCTATTTTGGGAGTTTACTTTCGAATTTGGGTGTATACACTCTAATTTTGAGTGTTTACACTGAAGATTGAGTGTTTATACTCAAATGTTGAGGGTGTACACCGAAAGATTGAGTGTATATACTCAAAATTGAGTGTATACATTAAAAGATTGAGTGTGTACACCCAATGACTAAGGTTCACACTCAAGTTTGAGTGTAAACACTGAATATTTAAAAGTTTACTCTCAACAATTGAGTATGACACTCAATAGATGAGTGTAATCCCTAAACCTTTGAGTGTTATTCTCAAGATTGAGTATTCTCAAGAGTCACTTGAGTGTTAACTCTCATGATTGAGTATTAACGCTGAAATGTTGAGTGTGAACGCCCGCAAATATTGGAGCACTGCTTAAAAATGATTGCGTTTAAATTTTTTAAGTAAATGGAATAAATTTAGAGTATTGTGGTTGCAATTTAATAAAATCTGTTCTTAAGTTAAAAATATACTTGTAAATATTTTTAAGTAAACTGGAAATTAATAATGTTTTTTAACAGTAATATGTTTATTACAATGCTCCACAATAATTATTTGTACCAATAGAAAAAAAATTAAAATATGCTAAAATGAAACATATTGATAAAATAATACATACTTAATAATATGAAAAATTCTGATAAATAATAGATATGCCATATATTAAAAGAGAGTACATGAAATTTTTATTTACTATAAAAATATTCTATTTATTAATAAATACATACACATTTTACATTAATCAGTACACATATACAATACATTAATCAGTTTCCATTTTATTAACAAATTTCATTATATAGGACTTATCGTTACACGGTAAAAAAATACATTTATTAGGAATATTTTGTAATAAACAAGTCGTAACGTTATTAGTTTCTCTGACTGAGTGAAAGTAGCTTGATGATGAAATATAATTATATGTACACAAAACGTCATTTAATATTTCAAAAGATTTTCCAACAATTACGTATTTTTTCATGTTATTCAATGTTGTAACGCAAACAATTCCCGTGATTTTCATAAAGGTTTCAAATGTTGTTTCAACAATACTATTATTTCGCTTACATAATTTTTCATATGTACTTGAGTGATATAAAACGTTATTAAAAATAAATCTTTCATAAGATACGGCATGATCTTGAATATTTTCTGTTATAAGCGCTTGAATCGATAACTTTTAAACAAGACTTAAGGACACAATTTTACCATTTCCAAATATAATTAAACGATTATCATCGATTGTCCTGTGTCCAGTTCTACTTCTATAATTTCCTAACATTTTCAAGTACAAATTTTTATCTTCTACACTACAATTTGTTTTAAAAAAAGTATCTATGTATTTTACTGTTTGAAATTTCAAGTACGATTTGCAAATTTGTTGCAAAATTGTTTGAGAACTATGCAACATACTTCTTAAAACAAAAGTGTAACTTTCGTAAGGAAAGGCAGACCATGCCCACAAAGCCCCAAAATCTTTAACTGACTTAGGTATGTGCAGCAATAAGTGCACTGCAACGTCTTAACCCGCCTCGGGACGCCGATCCCGAGGGTGGAAAGCGGCAAGCGGTATTTGAGTCTTGACGACTCAATTTAGGATATCTTTACGTTGGCCGGTATCAGTGACGGTACACAACGGTAGCTCGGTAAGACTGAAAAGAGATCGTAATACGGTATTGGGCGCCAGGCGCGATTGTTCGCGCCGCGGTATTGGTAATACGGGAAAACAAACGTTACTTCCGGCTACACCCTGCTCAGTATATGGCAGAGGGGCGTGGTTCAATTAATTGGTCTGATTCTGGAGAGGAGATCTCTTACAAAGAAAATGCACAAAAATAATCAGTTAACAGAGATATATTTAACAATGGTGTATAACATGGACAAATACAATCGAGAAATAATATTTTTGTTAAATGGGTGTTGGAGATAAGTTACAATATTAATATATTGTCGCGTTGGGTTCTTTTCTCCCGGGCGCGTTACAAACGATAGTTTCAATTTACTTAAACGACGGTATCTTGCGAAAATATACGCTAGATAATAACGATATTCACTAAATTAATGTTCGGTAATGCCCTGTGAATCGAGCCTAATCGTACAGGCGATATTCGATCACCGGAAAGTTCGCGATACAAAGACGATAGAATTCCTTCGCGTCACGCGTCGATCACGTGATCGAAAGGAATGCGGCGCGAGCGCGGAACAATAGGAGTCGACGATAACGGGAGGCGATATACTTTCGGAGATTTTCGAGACACGATAATTCTTCACCCTGACATTGACTTTACGGTCTCTTTCGGTATTACAGTAATAGTTTCCTTACGCTAATTGATAGCTTACAATATAACGAATAGTCTTCATACAAGAGCTATCGGCCGATTGCGCGGTAATTTCGTGATTCTCTCTCGACTCTCGCGGAGTTCTCTTTGAGCCTACGGTAACGGTAACTCGCGGAGAGCGTGACTCTCTCTCGACTCTCGCGGAGTTCTCTTCGAGCCTACGGTAACGGTAACTCGCGGAGAGCGACACCACGCAAATTCCGGTATCTCACGACGCGATATTCTTGAATCAGACACACGGTAATTTTTCGGCATGAGAGCGGTGCAATAAGTTCCTTCTAGTATTACGATACGATAATTATCTCGGTATACGGAACGATCTTATACTTAACTACGACTGTCGGCGGCGGCCTCTCCGAGAGGGATACACTCGCGGCAATCTGGTTTGAGCCGATCTCGCGGTAACTACTTTCGGAGCTCTTGCTCCCAAAACGATATCGGTAAACTACGGTATGTTACTTACGGTAACTGTAAATTCTCAGAATCGCGACACGGTATCAACTCAACCAGATCACAACACTTAACGGCTACCTGAGTGGCGGCTTACAGTAATCGTCGATCTCGGTAGTTGTCCTGACGAACTCGATCCCGGCGTTCCTTCCGTGATAGCGGCGTACCGAACAGTAACTCTCTCCGAGAGAGTTCTCAGGTCCCTCGATTCCCGCGCCGATCTTCCACGCATCCTGTCGATGTTCGCTGCTGTGGGGTGGCTTCGATCCGCCCATCGATTCTCCACCCCCCCCCTCCTAGCTCGCTAGCGGTAACTCAAGGGATCTTCTCCCGCACGTGTTGACATGCTGATTCTCGGGTTGCTGTGTAGCGCCCGTTGTGGTATTTCAGGGGTCGGATGTGGCAGGCTGGCCAGGCCGTACTCCAATCCTTCCCGATAATAGTAGCGGTAATTGCGGGGTCCTCCACTCATCCGGCAGTATGCGGGGGGGGGGGAACCTCCGGTAGTTCTTTCCCGATGCTGCTGTTTTCTAAAAAAAAAAATGCAGTATACACATCCGGATGCAAGGAGAAATACGGAATCGGCGGGGTTCGATACCTGACCTGAGTATCCTCGGAGAGTCTGGTCCGCGGTTTCCTCCGGTCCTCTTCTGTCGCCGCTATGCTCCGCGTCCTCGGTATCTTGCGGTACAAAAATGTTGTCGACCACTCAGGCAGTCCTACGACTCGCTTTCATTGCATTAGCGGTAACTGCGGTAATTATTATCGAATTCGAGGTCGCTCCCTCTCAGTCACGAGGAGCAACCCCGGAATCGTTTCCCCCCCCCAATCGGGCAGTAACCCTTGTGACGGCGCAAAAAGGCGTCACTTCACAGCACATTAAATTTCATTAGCTCCATGCCATATAACATTTCAATGTTACTCACAAATTTTTTTATTGCTCTTGTAGCATTTTCATATGCTTCAGTTTCAATTTTTAAATTCACTATTAAATATATTAATAGCATAGACGAGTAAAAACCAATGTTTGTAAAAAATTGAAGGAAGCAGATCTTTTAGACAAGGCAAAGAATAATAAATTAAAAAATTTTTGAATTCTGAAGCTTTCCATTGACTTATATTACTCACTGATTGTGGTGTACGCGTTATTTCACACGGTGGTAATATTTCTAATAATCTATTATCAAAGATTTACGATTTTGTTCCAATGTACCACGGCTTCCTGCAATTTTTTGGATCAATCCAAGTTGACAGAAGTAGTTTTACTACTCCAAGTAAAACGCAGTGCATATACTCTGGAGGAAAAGATCTAATGATATTAAAAACAGGTAAAAGCATTAGTAAGGAAACACCCTTAACTCCGTTGACAACCGTATCTTCTGTTTCTGCTTTTATAGCATCTCTCCTATGCTGACTTTTGTTCTTTTTATACCTTCTCCTCCCCTGTATACGCGTGTATAACCATTTCCTACCGGGACATGTTCGCCTGGATTTAGACATAATGAGCAGCCATATCTACCATTGAATTGGTGAATATTTTGTAATGCACATCTCTCCACGGAGTCTACAGGAGCGAGAATTGTATGCACTTTGACAGTAATTGGTTCATCAAAATTAGGTGGCAAGCATTCAAATCCATTAGCATGAAGATCTTTTAGTTCGTCAATAAACGACTTTAAAAATAGATTTAAAACAGGTTTTTCTGTAGCAGCCCACATACCAGCAAGAAGGATGTTTTCTTTTCTTAGGCGATAATTTAATTCATTAATTGATACTTGTAATAAACACATTGATCCTTTTGATGATTTGAAAGTCTGCACACCGTCAGCATTCCACTGAAGAGATATATCGTAATTGGAAATTATTCCTTTTTCTCTTAACATTTTATGTACTCTGCCACTTGTTACATCAGAAAGTATATCTCGTTCTCGACAATCTCTTTGTAATTCATTAAATAGTGGCCCAGAAAATAAACGACTCAATTGATCCTTTAAAGGTATATGTAAAAAGAAGTGTCCATTTCGTTTTAAAGAATTTTGAAGAAAAATTTTATGACAAGATGTACATGTTACGCATCGAACAGTTCCAAAATTTAATAAAATCAAGCAGTCTGGACAATAGTAAAATGTTTTAATATCTGCAGTGTTAGGAAACTCTTTTAGAAATTTATACTTTGATACGTTTAATGTTCTGCAACGTATTTTTCCCTCGGTATCTCGGAAAAGCACGCGCAACTTCGTCGTGCTCGGTATTAATTATTCGCGGACGAACTTCGATACTTACAGTATTTGGGCGCCAGGTACGGTCAGGCCGCACCGCTCATCGTTATCTCATTAATCGATAAATCGCACGACGGCTCAACCGCGGTAGCTCGGTATCATGATTTTTGGTAGAGTGGCGTGGTTCTTTTTCGCGAGGGGAAGGAGGCCCGAAATCCCGGAGAGAGAGAGGAATAACGACACAGACAACAACGTCACATATAAGATAAAATAGAATGTATTTCCTACGATCTTTACATGGGGACTGGTTAATATCGTTAACTTAACAGGAGATCGTCACTTCTTCTCGAAATACATAGTCTGCTCGACTTTAACCGTTTATCTCGGTAGCATTTCGACGACAATTTTCTCGTGTCTCTTACTGAATTAACTTTAAATCAATGGCTTAAACAAGAACGATATAGTGACTAATGACTCTATACAATCTTACGAGACGTGAATTTGACGTAGATACAAGGACTGTCGACTCGGTACGGCGCCTCTCGGAGGCGAAGAAGGCTAATAAATAAAGTAATTATTAACGCGGATCTCAACACGGGCCCCGTGCTTTCTACGCAACAATTATCTCGGTAACATAAGGAATTTAATAATAGCAGACGAACCTATCGGCTCGGTAACGCGATTCAGGTAACTTTACTATTACACGGGTCCCTGCCGAGTCCGCGCTTACCGGGAAGTCGAAGTGGTGGCCTTACAATTGCTTCGTCGCCGGTCGATGCTCCTTGATCCGTCGGGGTCGCCGTCACGTCAAGCAGTGATTTGCCATGGGCCGGCGGCACGCCGGTAGCCTCACGCGGTGGCGCTGCGCGCGCCTTTCAGGGCCGAAAATCGATTTTAACTTCGATCTCGATTCTTATCTCCGGTCGCTGGCTCTCTTACGCCGTTGTACATAATTTTGTTTTCTTCTGTGCTCTCGGGAGTCCTGCCGTCGCAGCGTTATGTTGGCGGCTCCGAACGCATCTCGGACGGCCCTCGTAATTAATTTAAGCTGGCCTTTCTCTAATGCAGGGATCCTCGCGGGGTGATCAGTCCCGTGTGCTCCCTCGTTCCTCTCGGGATGCTGTGTCGGGCCCCTCGGAGTTAACTATCCTCGTCTCGGGATGTAGGCGCCTGTTTCTCCTCCTCGTGCTGTCTGCGATTCGTAGGCTCTCCGAGGCTGTAAAAAATGACTCGGCAGTAACAGTCCTTATGCGACTCGGTATAATTCGAAATAAAACGACATCGGTCGCATACCTGGCCCTTCGCGCGATTCCGCTCCATGCGCACCGCTCTCGACCCCGCTGCTCTCCTCACCCGAATTCGCTTCCTCAGGATTTCTTCTTCCTATAACAAGTACTCTCCGGGGCCACCACCTCAACTCCCGATACTCCATCCGGAAAAGAGCGAGTCGGCGTAAAGTTCGCCGCTCGCTCACAAAATCTCTTAAACTATTACACCCTTTTTGACCGTTCCCGGCCGGGCGCGTCCGCCCTTGTGACGGGTGCGAAACGCCACGTCACAGTTCTTGGCATATGACAATCAATAAGTTCCAAAAGATCTTCTAATGCAACATCTGATAAATTATGTCGAATCATGAAACTCATTATAAGAAGATTACTTTCTTCCTTTGTAAGTAATGCTCCTGGATAAATAGGTACCCTTTCCTGAAAAATTTACATCAATACTGCAGTTAAATTGGAAATCAATAAAAAATTAAAATTTTACATAACTGAGGTATATTTCCATTTAATTATAGGATTAACATTTATTATTTCCAAATACTATTAAGTTTATAAAAAAATTCAACAAAAAAATTTGATAAAAATTTAATCCAGGAGTAGGCAAAGTAAGTAAAGTTATGTTAGTAGGCATAATGAATAAGCAAATAATTGGAATAATTGGACTCATCTCATTTCTTCGATCTTCGCGATCATTCATAACGTGTACATTATTAGGATTCTCGTGTAATTCAACAGTTATTTGAGGCTCATCATCTTCTTCATTCTCTTCATTTTCTTCACTTTCAACGTCGTCGTGGAATTCGTCGTCGTCGTTTACTTCCATGTTTAATTGTTCATTTTCCTGCTGTTCATTATGAATTTGATCATTCCTATCATTTTCCTGTTAAATAAAAATACAAAAAAATTAATTATTATAAAAATTAAAATCAATGTAAAATTTTATACTTTTTTTGAAAGAGGTACTTTATAATTAAAATTATAACAAAGTTTTAACTATTATATAAATATAAAAATATAAATTTTTAATTTCTCACAATTAAAAACTTGGCTAATAGCACTATATAATTTATTAAAATAGATGATAAAGGATCAATTTTTATATTACTTTATTTATAAATTATATCATAATTTATAAATATAAAAAACAAATATTAAAACCATCGGATAATTCTATATTTTGTATAAAGAAATCAGCCACCACTTTTCAGTTTCATTTTTGTTAAAAAATAGTAAAACAGAATAGAATTTTACCTACCCGTGGTTGATCTGCTAGTAATTCATTCTCATTTCTTGTAATACGGTTATAAGCAGTTGTATATGGTACAGGCACAAATGAATCTTTTAGATTTTAGATATTGAAAATAAGAGCCACGTCTATTCATATTTTTATTGATACTACTATTCAAAATGAAGAAAAATTAAAATGAATAGACGATAAAAAATACACACACACACACACACATATATATATATGTATATATATATATATATATATATGTGTGTATATATACTATATATGTATATATATATATATATGTATATATATATATATATATGTGTGTATATATACTATATATGTATATATACTATACATATATGTATTTTATCGTAAACTTTATTGTATTATATATCGTAAATTATTTATAAAAAAATATTTTATTAAAGTAAACACAAAAAATATTGTGTTTATGGTCACTCTCACATATCAGCCAACGAAGGCCGCGTTCGAGAATATCACTCGTGTACACACGATTGAACTATAGCCAAACTGGAATGCGCAGATGCGCATTGCGCACAGCGCCTTGTCATGTCACGAGCCGAACAGGCTTGTGAAACAAAGACTATCTTAATATGCCCTCTCTATCTCACTAACATGCTATATAATCTATTCCTCCTATGGAAAAATAGACTATAGCATGTTAGTGAAACAGAGAGGGCACATTAAGATAGCGATTGTCTTTGTCTCACAGGCTATAGTTCAGCAAAAAAACAGGCGAGCGAAAAGCCTTTGATTATAGGGGCCTATTCTGTAATTTTTAACGCTATCGTTAGTCGTTATGTATCATGGCGCAATTAATAGATGATTCAAAAAACCTGTCCAGTGATACATAATGACATCGTTAAAAGTTACAGAATAAGGGGCTAAGTTATCGAAAATCTATACATGAAATTTTCGTTAGCTATTGTGTATACAAATAATCGGTACACGTGCAAGAAAAGAGAATAAGTGAAGTTTTATATTGTTATCAACATTATTTGAATGATAGACAAAAGGAAAAAAATGGAAAAGAGGCTCTTGATAGACAATAAATCATGCATATTAGTGGAATTTTCAAACGAAGAAGAGGCATTAGCTATAGGTTATACGTGCTGGCTAAATGAAACCGCGACCGAAGAAGAACTAAATAATATTATTGAAAACAAGAAAGAGGTGGAAATAGTTTGGCCAAAATGTGATGTACAATCAGCTCGGAAAATGAAAACCATATTGAAAGGTTTGACCGACGAGCACTGGGAGGTTCATGCTGTGAAGGTTTTTGGATTTGGTGGTGAGTGATTATTTAAAAATAAACTATTTTAATCACCTATGATCTTTTAAAATATAGGATATATACATAAGCGATAAAGCCGAAACAATAATTGAATAATAGCTTAAATGCAAATAAACAAGAGGTTAGGGAATACATCCTGTCCTCCTTAACAAAAAGAAAGCAACATGTGTAAAGTATTATTTATAATATATAAAAATTATTAATGATATAATTATAATTTTCTTTATATTAGACTGGACAAACATGAGTACTGAATTAGATTCGTTACAAAAAAATAATGTTCTTTGTACAACAAAGCAGAACAGGCACCTTATAATGAAAAAATCTTTTGATGACACTGAATATGCTACATGTACAAGCAAGCAGACAGACAAATCTATTAAAAAGGTTTAATTTTTATTTATTTTTTAAAGTTATTTTTGCTGAATTAAATTATTTTCTGATTATATTTTGTTGTATTACCTTACATATGATTTGTCGCATTTTTATACAAATTTTATTTATTTATAGTCTAATAAAAATGAAAAGCAATTACTTAGAAAAATCGAAGCCCAAAAGAGAAGTGACACAATTTTGAACGAAATACTAAATACTAATAAAAGAGCAACAATGGATGATGATGAGGTATTTAAAAATTTTTTAAATATATTAAAATAAGATTGTATACATTTTTTAAAAATAAATTGTATAAAATAATTTTTCTAAAATATATTCAAACTTTCTTTTCTCACATTAAAATAAGTTATTGAGTTTATTTCCATATTTTAAATATTCATGAAAAACATCAGTCTTAGTTCTCATAATTTGTTTTAAACATTTTTATTAAAATAAATCTGTAATTTCAGTTAGAAAACATTGCCAGTGAGAGTGAAAGTGCTACGTCTGAAGAAGAGCCTGTAATTAAAAAGAGTAAATCACAATTACAACTGATTTAACAATATTAACAATGAAAAATAAAAAATTGAAAGAAGAAGTTACGCACTACAGAAGTAAGGCTACTAATTTCTACTTTAAAAATATAAAATTCTATACGTATAATGTTATTGTATTCATAAAATTTTATTTTATTATCTATAAATATTCATTTTAATCCAGATATATCACTTGCACAAAATGAAGCGAAAAAACTATTAGTTGATTTGCAATCTAGTAGAACGGTTTTAGGCGAAATACACTTTGTGTGTTCTGTCTGTTACAATGTTCAGGTATGGATCACAAGGTTAATTTTAAATATGTAATATACATACATATATATTAAAAATTTTTGTAAAATTTACATTGTGCACAAGAAGTACTACAAAAAGTAGTATGTATCATTCATATAAAAACATGAAAAAATATCAAATTAAGTTCTTTACATATTTTTAAAATTTCAATAGGGTTCATATTTGAGTACGAATGAGTCACCTTTTAAACAAAAAAAAAAGTATTGAGTGGCAAAAATGACTTAGAACAAGATAATAATGAATTAGATTCTATACAAGAAAATAAATTAGAAAAATGTGATCCTGGAAGTTCAACGATATCACATAAATATGTTCGATCTGAGATGTCAAAAGTAAAAACTAAAAATGAAAAACCATTTTAAAAAATGTATAAAAATACTTACTCATCATCAATGGTAAGATTTCTTAATATATTTTATGATAAAAAATTATATAATTGTAAAATATTAGCATACGTGTGCATAACTTTCTGTGCTCTTACAAGAATTTTTAAAAATAATTATTTTTTAAATATTAATTTCTCAAATTAATACATTGTTAGATGAGGTGGCAGATCTTTCAGATTGTCATAATGTAAACGACGCTGACGAAAATATTTCAGGCGAGGATGAAAATATTCAACCAAATAATAATTCGGAAAACTTATTGGTAAGTTATAGTACTCATTATTATTTACATATATTTTTCTATAATTTCTTGAAATAATTTTTATCGAGTACAATCTTCTTTAAATATTAGAAGAAGTGTTATATTGTGTTATATATACAATCTGAACCCAAAGTAACTTCAGATAAATTTACAAAATCATCGGACAACTCACAATCAGATCCAAATATAATTTCAAATACACTTACAAAGCTACTGGAATTCAGAAAACTCATTATTGGTGAAATAGTTGATAGTTGTTATTATTTATTATTATTATATAACTGTAGCTTTAAACATTTAATTATAAAATTAATCATTCAATTATTTCATACCTTTTCAAAGTAAAAATGTAAAAATGTACAAAAAAGTGAAATAAAGTGTAAAAAATCATCAAAAAATGAAAATTACTGTCTGAATTAGGACAGGTTTATTTATGTTTTTTTTACACACTATAGAAGTCGTATATGATTTTTTAGCCATTAAATTTAATTAAAAGATGTTCTAACGATATAACTTTAAAATATGTGCGACTTATTGAGTCTACTTATAATTATTTTTTGTTGAAATCTTCAATTTTATTTAACACTTCTTTTGTTTACATTTAACACTTACACTATCACAAACAAAATAAAATACTGAAGAAAATTATTTCTCTAACAAATGTAAAGAAAGTGTTAAAAAAAGTTGCTAAAAAGTGTAATAACATGTTAAAAAATGTAAAAAGGTGTAAAAGAATTGTCCAACTTAAGAGAATAATTAACACTTTTACAGCTTTTTGCAGTATTTTACAGAAATAATTTATGTCTGAGTTCTAAGTTTTATTGTTTGTATATGTTTTACACAAAATAGGTAGATTTTATATAGGTAGATCTTGGATATGGTGTGAAAATATGCCAAAGTATTCTTGAGAAAATCCGAAAGAAAAATGAGAGACACCTGTTGTTGGATTTATTAAATGCTTTATACACCAAAGATTTCGCTTCCTGCTCTAGAAGCGGAAAAAAGGGTAAATCTGTCGAAACAGCAAAGCCCGAACTGGATACAAATAAGCAAAAAGCTATAGTAGGTAAGTCTGTTTATAAAAATTAATTATTAAAGAGGATCTCCATTTAAATTTCCAAAATCTATTACACAACTTCTAGTAATCCGAATTATTTATTATAAACTGTACTAAATGTATCATTTTTAACACGGTAGAATTTATTTTTGAAAAAGCATTGGTGTAATGTTTCTATAATGTTTATACTAGTTGATACATATTTCATTAAAATTTATTAATTGAACGTTGTAAATGGTAACAAATTTTGAATAATTATTTTATACATTAAATATAATATTGTAAATATTTCCATTTTAATCCTTAACTAGCGAGGTGGTGTCTGTCAGATACGGCTTGAAATTGAAATAGTTTATAAATCAGTTTGTTGTATCTAATACTGTAGAATTAATTCGTTTGATAATTACATATCATTGTAGTAACAAAAAATTAAAAAATGGTTTAATTTTTTCAGACTATGCAGTTAAAATATTTCCGGAGAAAAGCAAAGAAGAAATTGAGGTTTTGCTAAAAAAATTAATAGAAAACAAATGCAAGAATGCTGGAAAACAAAATAAACTGAAAGAAATACCATTATAAGTGCCATTATAGATAGAATATGAGTAATATATTTTTATTAATGTACTTATGTTACATACTAATTATGTAATAAGTTATATTTAATATTATTAAGGTGCGATTGATTTGGTAAGTCATTTTCTTAAATATTTTATTGATTGAACGTCCATATTGAACAGTGATTTTTGCATATAAAATATTCTTTTTGGACACCAAATTATATAACAGTTATACTTTCAACTCACTAATAACAATATTTATGTTGTATTAAAATAATTTATGTAAAGTTTTTATTAGATTTTAGTTTTATAAAAAAAGAAAGAGCTTTAATTTGATTAAGTTAGTTAATTTGATTAGTTTTATAAAAGAAAAAAAAGCTTTAATTTGATTAAGTTAGTTAATTTGATTAGTTTTATAAAAGAAGAAAGAGCTTTAGTTTGATCTATAATTTATAATACTAAAAAGTTTATATTTTTAATAAATGACTGATTATTAAAAGTTTATATTATTAATAAATGACTGGTTATTATAAAAACATTCAATTTCATTTAATTCTCATTTAATATGTACGCTTCTAGTGTATATGCATTATTATTATTTTCATGCACTTAATGGTCACAACGAACAATTGTTAACAAAAATGTTCATTGATAGTGTCTTATTTATTGTGACCATTAAAAAATATCTTAAACTAACTTTTATTTCAGAGTATAGTACATTATATATATTATATATAGGTGTATATTATATATATATTATATATTATATAGTATATGTATAGTTTATTAATTGAACTGCGTATCGAACTTATTGTTACCCTAAACTTTAGTGTAACAACTGCCGCTTCAGATTAAAGTACAACTTCAGTGTTACCCTCAACTTGAGTGTTAACTTCAGTGTTATTCTCAACTTGAGAATTAATTTGAATGTTACTCTCAACTTAAGAGTAACACTCAAATCAACACTCAAGTCGAGGGTTACACTCAAGTCGAGTGTCACTCTCAAGTTGAGTGTTCGAAATAACACTCAAATGAGGGTTACACTCAAATCGAGTGTCACTCTCAAGTTGAGTGTTCGAAATAACACTCAAATGAGGGTTACACTCAAGTCGAGTGTCACTCTCAAGTTGAGTGTTCGAAATAACACTCAAATTGAGTGTTTTTTCCGTAAGGGTCGTACTTCGCAAGAACGCCATCTAACTGAACTAGTTTTTCACAATATATAACAAGGTCTATTTTAGTTAGCTGAAAGTTTATAACTGTAGCACAAAGATTTAGCTGCAGTACATATCGCAATAAATAGCTGTAACAATATATGTTGTAACAATTAGTTGTGGCGCGCGCATTGTTTAGCTATAAGAGATATAAGTTTTGCTGTCATTGCAAATCCGGAGTTCTTTCTACAGCTAAAATAGTATCAATAAGAGCTATAATCGATTGCAACCTATTGCAATTTTCTAAATAGATTTATTATGATTCACAGAAGTTGACAAAAATACGGGAATAAATAAAAACACATGGAAAAATATAATTCTGTTTATCTCGTTTATATATAT
This sequence comes from Lasius platythorax, assembly GCA_963971435.1. Lineage (NCBI taxonomy): Eukaryota > Metazoa > Arthropoda > Insecta > Hymenoptera > Formicidae > Lasius > Lasius platythorax. The sequence goes on along the minus strand of OZ020537.1, from coordinate 21,140,827 downwards.
ATTTTTATAATATTATATTTTCATACACACATATATATAAACACATACTTATTATATATAACGTGCTCTTGTTTACATAGAATTTAATAATAGCATAAACATTTTATTACATGAATGTTATATACTATATATGTGTATTTAAACAGAAAATAAAAATAATTAAATAAAATTATAAGAAAATGAAAGGCTCTAATATAATGCTTTTAATAAAAAATAAAATTATTGTTATACTAAAAACTAACACTATAACTATACATTATAAATTAACATTAAAATTATAGACTCAGATAAAAGTGTGAATTATACAGGATGATGTAGAATAACGTATCGCTCACCAGTTGCCATAGTATAAACAAATAAAGGATAAGGATCTAATAAATCTTCATATTTAACTGAAAACCATTTTGTACTACGTTTTACCTCAAAACCACCAATATTACAGTTAAGGCCTATATTTATAAGAGAAGAACAAATAAAAAAAACTATTTTTATGAATAATAATTAACTAAATTTTTGCAAAAATAGTGCATGAACTTTCATCTATTCCACAAACCAACACCATTCTGGGTTGATAGTAAGTGCCTTTATAATAAACCCAATTAACAACAAAACAGTATCGATTATCAATTATATCATTTGGCAACGATGATGTAAAAAGATAAAAACAATCATGCTTACTAAGATAATATTCTTTCCTGACCCTACCTGAATGTTTGGAATAATACTTTTCTGAGCCATAAGTTTATAGCAAAACGAAAGCTGATGTCGAATAGCAATAGAAAGAGCAATATTTTTTTTTGACATTACAACATTAGAAATTTTTAAAGTTTTATGAAAACTTTCAAGTCTCATCACAGAGTGATAAAACAAGTGGTCCAGATTGTATCATGATACGTGCATATAATGAATAAGATTATGATGTTTCGGTTTTTAAATGTTGATTCATACATTTTATATACTGATTATGATGTTCTAGAACTAGTATTTTAAATGCAGAAACAGATTCATCTGACACCGATCTACTCTGCAAAACTTCAATGCTTTCTTTTATCAGCAAATATAATTTCCAAAATGTCATTATATGATTTTATATGATGCCCAATAATTATTCCAAAATGTCTACAAAAGATTAACATTTCTGAGGCTGTCATTTTGAGCTTGATTTTTGTTGCAAAATCATTAGCAACGTAAGGTGGTTTGTTTTGCGCAGTAGGACCATAATCAAACATTTGCACGCTGTAATTGAGATCTGAAAAAATTAAAATCACCCATTTCAATAAAATGACTTATTATTGGAATCATATCATAATGAGCAATACCTTCTAAAACATCATGCATAATGTCAACATAAGCATTATCTATTACATGAAATGAATTGACTGCATTGAAAACGCATTCTTCTTTGATTCCAGTAATTGAACTGTTATCTAAAGCTAGATCAATAGCATAAGATGTACGTGTTCTGAGAACAGATTCATTTTCAAGACAGATAGTTCCAAAAATAGCACGATATAATTTACAAAATCTACATGCATAATTAACTCGAAAACTGAATAAATCCACACATGGCATGGATTCCTAAATTGTCGCCAAACAGCAAACCTAATACAAAGTAGATTTTATGAATATTACCATTTGCAGTAATTATTATTCCATTTTGTTCTAAAAAATTAAGTTCTTCAATCAAGGGTGCAAATGTTTGTTTGTTCCCAAATTCTTTGCGATCTTGAGATTGAAACAAGAGAACTAAAAAAAAATTCTCTAAACGAGATACACAATCAGGTGGCAAACAAGATACATAACAATATACTCCTTCAAGAGCAGCACTATGAGATCCTAATGGATTATTCGTTTGCCAATCATCATAATAAACAAAAAGTGGTAGGACAATAGTATTATTTCCAAAACTTTTTTTTCACACCGAAGTTTGGATTGAATAAAGTTCTTTATACTATCTGATTCTTTAAGTGAATTAATATAATGCATTGTAGCAATAAAAGCATCAGGCAGTTCAAAAAATTTCTGTAATACTTGTCTTAAAGGTATAAAATAACCATAAACGTCTTTAATTTTTTCAGCAATAAATGCTCCAGTATCTTTACGAACTCTTTTTTTACCTATATGATATTGAACAGGACCTATATAATTACCAGAGGATTTAAAATATGCTATGCGTTGATACTCATTTATAAGACGATTGAATGGATTTTCTAGATAATCAAACATAGATATATAATATCTTCCACTATTTTATTATTAAAATCAAGTGTACTTAAATGTGAAACAACTTTTTCTTTTAAAATTGAAACATGACTATTTATGAGAATTGTACTGTCTTTAATAATTGATTGAATATGATTTCGCGGGATTGCAGGTTTATTATATAATTTTGCAACAAAACCATTACTGTGATCTGTTATAAGACACTTAAATTTGGTAAGAGTTAATTGTCTATTAACAGTAACTTCTTGTAATGACATATCAGAGTTAGTCGTTCTATTATTATTAACAAATTCATTACAATTTTGTGTTGCGTCCGTATGGCACGCCGTTTTACTTTTTAATAGCAAACATTTTAAGTACAAAATTAAAAATAAATTTCTGATTTTAAATTAATAAAGAAACAATTCGGAAACATTATTATTATGTAGAGACATAAAAAAAATTATTTAAAATGATGTAAACGTAAATTTTATCTGAATAGCATAGATAAAGATAATGGTTCTGGCAGAAGAAAACACGACGCACGATTATCCAATGAGCGTACAGCTTTTTTCAAAAAACTGTACGCTTATTGGATAATCGCGCGTCGCGTGTCGCAAATCGCGCTGGCCTGCCAGAGCCATAAGAGTTTTAGGGCATTATTATTATGTGCTGACATAAATATAATTCATTTTTATTACACACAAACAAAATATTTTTATTTTGTAAATAAATTATTAAAAATTAGGACAAATTTTTTTATGCACACATTAAAAATATACATTGTCAAAATATTGCAAGTAAATCTTACTTTTATATTTTGTAATTTATATTATATTGCATTTAAAATGTGCACATTTTTATTAACATTGAAAAGTAATATATAAATTATTTTTTTATATCATTTAGAATTGGGTGTATTTTAAATTATTATGTGAAATTATTTTTATGCAAAAATAATTATTAATACATTTTTATATATTGCAATTTTATTTTATTATATTTTAAATATTTTCAAGATTTATGAAGAGTTGTATAAAATTAATTTATGAAAATAAAATTATGTCGGGACATAATAAAAATTCAGAATTATATTTATGTCCAGACATAATTTTAATTCATGGAATTATTATTATATCGTGACATAATTTTAATTCCTGAATTAAAATTATGTTATGACATAATAATAATTCTGAATTTTTATTATGTCCCGACATAATTTTAATTCAAGCTGGTGATTTTTTATTCTACAATATTGGCAGCACTGAGGAGCGACAACGCGCGGAACTCTGACGCGAATAGTGCCTATTTACATATGTTGCGTGTGTAACTCTCCCGCGTGTTTGCCCACATAACCTCAAAAATAATATTATTCGGAAAATAATCTTAAAAATAAGCTTTTTGGAAAATTCAAGTTAAAATGTCCGATGAAAGGGAAATTGCTAATCGTTTGTTGACGATAACAAGTAGTGCATGTAGTGAATCAACACAAGAAGAACAGGACTTTTCATCTTTGGTGACAGCTACTCGAAGAAGTTTTAGAAGGAATAATGTTATATCTAGTCCACGTAAAGGTAGAAAGAAAAAAGCAACATTTAAAAAAAAAGTGATTTTGATGAAACTAGCACATGCTGATTTTTTTCCATCTAATACAGAATTAAAATACAGAATTTAAACGAGAGAGGATTAGGTATAATTTAATTATTATTTATTATTTATTGAATTATTCAATTTATATAATTATCTCGAATTGTGTATTTATATTAAATAATTATTGTATTATTAAAAAACTGTATTTCTAGGTTTAGCTGAACAGCCATTCGAAATAGCAAGACATTCTTCGTTTGATAAAATAAAGGCAGATATTATTTCAATTTTTCATCCTCATATTCAAAATTTGTTAAGAATGTGTGGCTTTCGATTGGGAAAAGTAGAGAGAACTAAGAAAATCATTCTTATAAAAGACATTCAAGATGGAGCAGATTTGGAAAAGAAATTAGTTCAAAGCAAAATCGTCATACTACCTCTAAATGATTTTCTAAATGATTTGCCTCTTGTTGAAGATAATTCTTTTTCTGTTCAAACAAATAATACTTCTATGAACTCCTCAATTTATATGTGTCAGGAAGATAATGATTCTGATCATTTGGAATCAGAGCCGTTGAATAATTCAACTGTATCACAACGCACAACAATTACTCGCCAGTCAAGATCAACAACAATGCAATATCAAACAATTGAAAATAATTTTGATGAAGAGGAAGAGGAAGAGGAAGATGACCAATTAAGTATGTAATTATAATTATATGTTATTTAATAATGTAGATAATTTAGTAATGTAGGGATATTCTTTACAACCGTAAAGAAAAATTTTCAATATTTATGTTATATGTACTTGACGACTTGACTTTAAAAAATAATAATAAATTATTAATTTAAGGTACTAAGGAGGAAACTAACAGTGTGGAGAAATGCTTTGTAGTACTTCCGTCCCTTCCAGAAGATGCAGAAACAATCACTATCCAAATATCAAGGAGTCATTGTTTTCATGATTTAATGAATCTATACATAGATGAGCAAATAATCAACAAAAATTTGCAAGTTACTTTTCTTGGAGAGATAGGTCTTGATGGGGGCGGTTTTACTAAGGAATTATTTAATATTTTTTTTATTAAATGCGAAAGTATGTTTTTTCGAGGATTGTATAGTTCCACACTTGGAGCTAAGCAAACTAAATGAATTAGACAAATTTGTCATTATTGGACGAATCTTGCAGCATATGTTACTTTTGACAAATAATATACCTGCAAAATTGTCAAGAATTACATTAATGTTAATTACAAATCCTGAAAGAGATATTAATTCTGATATTTTATTACAAGAGTTATTACGTTATGTAAATCCGTACTTACGAAAGATTTTGAAAAAAGCTCTGAAAAATTTTATATCTTTAACTGAAAAGGAAAAGGAGACCATTCAAGACTTTTTTCAAACAAATCGATTTTTTGCGAGACCAAGTTCCGAGACATTGTCAGAACAATTAAAAATTATTGCTACAGAAATTTTGATAGAAAAACCTAAAAAATTGATTACAAAAATTCGACAAGGTGTATCACCAGAAAAATATGCTAATTTTTGGAATAATTGCGATTTTGATGTTCTTTTAGATATGCAGACCCCTACTGCTATAAAAGTTGTTAATTGTTTCGTAACTAACCCTTATTTAACAAATGAAGAAAATGATGTATTACATTATTTTACCATGTATATTCACTGTCTTGACAAAGATAAATTAGCAAATTTGATATTTTTAATTACTGGATATTTCATTATGCCATTGCATATTGACGTAAAATTTAATGATACAGTGGGATTAAGTCAAAGACCCATGTTTAATACATGTACTAATACTATAACATTGCCAAAAACATACGCAAATTATGAAGACTTAAAGAATGACTTAAATATGTGTTTAAATACTGAGGAAGCCATGGAATATACAATGTACTAATATTCAAATGTCATTATGTACTTAAAAATTTAAGTATTCAAAATTACACACACACACACACAAATAAACTAATGCTCAGTAATTTTATTAATTGCTTTACCATTTTTTTCAATTTATTAATTTTATTTAATATTGACAAAACGTTTATTAAGTTAAGTTAAATGGCAATTAGAATTGACAACATTTTTGTTTTCCTTATGCAATTAATTTTATTTTATTGTTTCAGTATTAATTTTAACATTTGTTATTAAACAATAACATTATAATATTAATGCACATAATGCATATATGCACTATATGAATAATTCTATGGTATAAAACATACATATAAACAATTTTAAGTAAAAAGTAAAAAATCTGTTTTGATTTTTGTTTCATAAGTTCTGTTTTATTACAATGTTAAAAAATAAATAGGTTTACAATTATAATTTTAACAATTGTTCTTATTATAATAACTTAGAGACTGAATATGTATTTTTTGTTAAAATATGAAGCTACTTAATTGTTTATTCATAATTTTATAAATAAAAATAATGTTATTTTTTAAATAAAACTATATTTTGTTTTTTAATCTCTTATTGTAATTTATTGTGCTAATACATTATAATAAAATGTATAAGATAGAGAATAATTTTGTTCCACACAAGAAAGTGCAACAAGTAAATCCCAAAAAGTTTAAATAACAATATCCCTTTAATAAAGTTAACAAAGTTTACTCATATATTGGTTTATTCATATATAATAGTTGTGTGCGTACATTAGTTTATTCAGATATAATAATTAATATATTAAAAGTAGTAGTTGCGTTCAAATATTGATATGCGGTGTTAAATATGATAACCAAAAGTTAAATCCGTTAAAACTAAAAATTATAATATTCAAGTATATTATGACTTACATAAAATTATTATATATTAAGAATTTAATAAATTGACACATAGTATATATTTTTCTTTATTACATTTCTCTTCCGAACTAATAATATTCTCTAGATGTAACTTTTATTCTTCACTTATTTCTAATATCGCAGTAAAAGACGAAGAAGGAAGACTCGTGTTATTATTTATAATAGAAGCGGAAAGATCGACTCCTAAAGTTTATAAGGCCTCAGAAAGCTTCTCACGTAAAGTCATATTGGTATCGAAAATATCACGCACTGCTGTGAAAGTCGTATTATAATTTTCCAATATTCCTTCCAACCATAGTTGCCGTGGAGACTTATTATTTTCTGTTCTCAGACTATGAACGTTCCATGCAGATTGAAATGATGATAACTTTTTATTAATAACATTTTTATAAATATATTGTATGCAAAACCTGTGCGTGATGTTTTCAATGTCTATTAAACCTTGATCTTCTAAAGAATATAATTCGGTATAAATTGAATCACTTCTTTAAAGACATCAACCCATAATCTTTCTATTTTTTGATTATGGACAGATTTGCCAGTTATATGGCTTCCTCTATGCATGCCGCGAATTGTGTTCATTAAAACAGCCACAAGAAGGTTTTCATATCCATGATCTGACCGTACTCGTGAAGGTAGACCATAACTATTTACTGCATGTGCAAAGAAATTGATGACAGGTTCTGCTTGAATGGATGTTTCACATACTAAATATATTATTAATCTAGAATATCCATCAATGCAACCATGAATCACAAAACCCCATCTAGAATATAAGTTAATTATATTTATAAATATAATTATAAATAATTGTGTAAAAAAATTTAAAAAAAGAGAAAATTAGCATTAGTAGAAATAACAGAAATACCTTGACAATTTTAAATGTGCATCCATGTGCCACAAAGAATTTGGTGTTGCTACTTTGTAAGTTCTTCTCTTAATCGCCTGATTCCATCTGCTCGCAGTTCCAATTGGATCCATTGCATTTAACGTTTCTCTTACTCGATTTCTTGGTACACAAATTCCTGCTGCCTTCAAATATGACTGCATCATCTGTAATTTATTCTCAATATTATAATTATTCCTAGATATATTAATAAGGATATTAAAAAAATTTTTAATCGAGCGACAGAGAGAGAGAGAGAGAGAGAGAGAGAGAGAGAGAGAGAGTACTAAAATAAATAAGTACTATACAGGGTGTTCAAAAAGTCCCGGACCGGTTGAATAACTTGTAAAGTAGGCGTCGCACTGAAAAATGGCCTAGATAAAAGTTGTAGGAAATATCCCTGGCTATCTGATGGTGACCTTGGCTGTAACTTTGGCTTTGACCTTCAAGGTCATTTGAAGGTCAAATCGATTTTTTTAAATGGAACGCCATATTTTTCAATGCATATTCTTGTAGCTTATCTCGAGAGCTTTCCAAAACACTATAATGAGTTATTTTTTCATTAAGTACTTTTCGAGTTATAAGGCTTGAAGTTTACAGTATTTTGACATAAAATACAAAATATCGTGTAATACATTCAGTTTTCGATAATCTTACCTTAATACTTTTATTCACAGAATAATGAGACCAATCAATTGGTGTAAAAAAACACATAGTTGCTTTAAAAAAAAGTATGCAGCTGCATGTTGCAAATTACATACTTTTTCTTAATAGCAACTGTGTTTTTTTTACACCAATTGATTGGTCTCATGATTCTATGCATAAAAGTATTAAGGTAAGATTACCGAAAACTGAATATTTTACAAGATATTTTGTATTTTATGTCAAAATACTGTAAACTTCAAGCCTTATAACTCGAAAAGTACTTAATGAAAAAATAACTCATTATAGTGTTTTGGAAAGCTCTCGAGATAAGCTACAAGAATATGCATTGAAAAATAGAGGGTTCCATTTAAAAAAATCGATTTGACCTTCAAATGACCTTGAAGGTCAAGGCCAAAGTTACAGCCAAGGTCACCATCAGATAGCCAGGGATATTTCCTACAACTTTTATCTAGGCCATTTTTCAGTGCGACGCCTACTTTACAAGTTATTCAACCGGTCCGGGACTTTTTGAACACCCTGTATATGTACAATGTATAGGGGCGAGCGGTGTATGATTAACGGTACGGTAGCGAATGTATAAAGCAGCGTAAATGCGGTGCGTGTATCAGTAAAGCCGATGTGTGATCGGAGACGTGTAACGTGTACGGTGGGAATGTAATGAGCGGTCAAGCATGCATGTGATATGTACAATGTAGCGCGAGCGGTATGGATGTGCGTGAATGCGAGCAGTAAATATGAAATACGCGTTTACAATGTAATGGGGCCGGATCGGATCGGGCGGTCTTTATTAAATCGTCCGATCGTACAGAAATGCAGTCGGCTTTTCGCGATTTAAAGTTCGTGGAAATTGATCGACGGGCCGGTTTGTTGTCGTCGCGTTTTTGTTCGTCTCTCGGCTCTTTAAATGCCGAGCGTGCGGCTTGTATACGCGTGAGCGCGATAGGCGCGGGGCGTGCGGGCACGCGGGCGCGAGAACGCTAGGCGTGAGAGCGCTAGGCGTGAGAGCGCGAGGCGCGAGAGCGCGAGGCGCGAGAACGCGGGGCTCGAAGGCGCGATTATATCGTAGCCACGGTAATTAACGCTTCGATCTTTATTGCTTGCTGAACGGGATTATATATCTGGATGCGACGATTAGACGGGAGCGCCCGTCAGCGGCAGGTGACTCCCTACTCGTAGAATATCGTCGTTGCGTGGTTCGATAGGATCTTTCGAATGCGCTGAAAGCTCTCAGCGGAGACCGGGTGCGCCTGACCTCGGGTATTCGATAAAGGTTGATTTAGGAAGCTTCCCTTGGAAATGCCGCAAGCTCTTGGCGGAGGCTGTCTGGGTTCGGAACTCTTTTCAGGCGCCGTGCGGGCTCTGAACGGAGCAGGAACTGGAGTGTCTCTCCCTGTGTCGGGTCGCTCTTTTTATCCGGCAAATTTGTCTGTTCGGGTAATTCCGGCGTTAATCGTCGGGCCCGATTGTTCCGCTTAATGCGAGTAATTATTCCCGAACGAATTCGGCGGCGTTCGGCGCTTTCCGTCGGAATTCGGAGCGGTTCGGAAACGCCGAGACAACGGTCCTGGGTTTGGATGCTATCGGCTGTATAACGGCCCGTTTCGGTCGCGATATATGAAGTCTCAAAAAGGGCGCATCGCGCCGCTGCATTTTGCCCAGCTGATGGTCGCCGGGCGGCAGCCTTCCGGCGGATCGACGGCCGGGTAACGAATCACGGGGGATGGATCGTTACACATTATTGCTTCTTTATGCCATTCTGTTTAAGAATGTTTTTTAGCACTATCGTGAAGACCTTTATATTTGATGAAAGCTCTATTGATAAATGCTCCTTGAACTCCTCGTTTTATACTAGGTCTAAAGAGTACACAATGTACGCATAAAACACCTTTTAGTTTTTTGGAGTATGCTGTTACGGAATGGTAAAACCTATAAGTTAATTATATCAGATCAAACGATATTTATTTATCATAGAAGCTTCTCGAATTTTTCTCGGCTTATTTTTCAACCTTCTGTGACTCTCACTCAAAACAGGGTGCCCTCGACTCCTCACCTACAGGCTAAAGAGATAGATGTAAAAGCACGACAACAAGTTCGCACAATACTTATTTGGCAAACAATAAGTCTTGCGATCTATTCAGGCACCGGATAGGTGACCCGACAAAAATACGTGACAAAGCGGAGTAAGGTGGGGAGCTCGGGCGCTCGAAATCTCCCTGTATTTCGTTAGTCTGATGACGACAAGCGAAAGAGTAAAATCGAAGTAAAAAAGCAAGAGAACAAAAATTCGGAGTATAATCATTGTCGGGAGAAAGGCTACGACGACGGAATTGTATCGCCAGTCTATCGTGCTTAATTGTACGAGAATAATTTGTATCGAATCTTTGAACGAGGCGCCGCCTCAGTTAGAAAAATAAAATTAGTTAAATCCTTAACTAAGAGGAGTTCGATTCGCTCGAGATCGAGTGTCTCTCCCGAGACCCTCCCGATAACTGTTTCCAGTTGAACCACAGAAATTCCTAAAGACAATTCTTCTACAATGCTAACCACGGATATTGGTATAACCATTCCAAATGAAAACATCTTTTTTGGTCTTCCCCTAGATCATCCTTGAAATTATACGTTTTATCGGGATTCCAAGGATTGGTCAACAAATCATATTTTTCTGCGTCGTTAAGTCTTAAAGTATTATTGATTTTCAATGTAGTTACCAATATCATGCAATAATTTATCATATTCAGATGTAAGATGCTCGGATCTAAGGGTTGTAAAGGCGCTACAAAAATATCCCGGGTTTCTTTTTCTTTGATAATGATGTTTTTGATCGGTGATTTGTGTCTATCACTTCTATCATCAAGCGACGCGGTAGCGTCGCGACGCCAAGTATATAAAAATTTCTTTTCTAGCTTTTTGACAGTTTGCTTATGTACAGGAGCCGCGGCGCTACCAAGTAGCTTTTCCGGAATTTTATCTCAAGTTAAACTTTCAATTAAGACATTTCTTGAACTAAAACCGTAATCAAAAATCTAACGGCACTTTTATTATATTAATAATGCGAATACAAGCTTTCGATTGCGACCAGTTTGAATAAGAATGATTTAGTAAATCCTGAGAAATGATAATCATATATCAGAATTGTGACACTTCTCGTTTTCTTCAGTTTCAGATTCAGACTCACGTATGTATGCTCGCACGCACACATGCAAAGCGATTTTGTCCCTCAAGGCGCGTTTGCAGCGCTCATGTACGATTATTCGCTTGAGTGTGCAAATACGCCTTAAAAGACAAAATCATATGTGGATGTGTGTGCATGCGTGTAAGATAATGTTTATATTTTGCTGGTCTTTGATAACTTCCATTAGCAAAAAATTCAACTGCTACCAATACTTAAATTTCTGGAGCTAAACCACTTCTACGTTGTAATTGTAAATGTGGTCTCAATATATTTGTAAGATCCATAAGTAATTCTTTATTAACTCGGAAAACTGCAAGAAATTCATTGTAAGGAAGTTCAAAAGAATTTTGTGCATCACGCAATAATCTTCTTTCAATTTTTCTTTCCATAATTCTAACTCGTTCTTCCAATATAAGTAAATTCCATGCTAAATATCCTTCAGCCATATTCCTAAAATTAAATACGATAGAAATAAATAATTCAAAAAATGTTTAATGTTAAAAATATATCTGTTTTATATACTATACGTACAATTTCATTAAAAAGCACCATAACTTGTTTTATTTTAAGAAATATTATTAAATGATAATATAGTATTTCTTATTTTACCTTGTGTTTTTAATTTTTGTTGCACTTTTTAAATTCTTTTTCACTGTATTTTAAAAATGCTTTACTTTTAATGTACACTTTCAATAATACACTTCAATACAAAGAATAATTAATAAAATATCTTGTAAAGAAAACAAGAATACACTTAGTGAGGTTAATAAGTAGCAAACAACAATAATATACAATACATACGCGTCGGTATACTGTCGATAGAGCTTATCGAGGGATTCTATACCCCTCGATAGCATAGCGACACAATTCGGTTCCTTACCGACAGTTTTAACGACACGTATCGCTTCGATTGAGTTACAGAATACAACTTTCGTTAAAATTGTCGATAAACTTATTTAACGATAACGACACCACCGTTAAGGAGTTACAGAATAGGCCTGCTGCATACCGTCTAGCAGCAGCACCAGCCTGATTGTTACACTGGCCCAAAATTAGCAACATGTCGCAATATTCTCCACTTGTGTAATTTATCGTAATACTTCTTTTCCGTATAATGCAAAGACATGTAAAACAAATGATCATTCTCTCAATGATCGTCACTTGAAAATATGAATCCATACCTTTTCTCAATTGTACAATTAAAGGAAGAAGATGTAGAACGTATCGAATTTTGTCGCTAGTTGTTGCGACAACATAACAGGGATGATAGATTTTGTACTCGAATATTATTTACCGATGAATTCTTTACACATGAGGGAATTTTTAATGCACATAATGTGCATTACTAGGAGGAGGAAAATCCGTAGTTCGCGAACCAAATTCCCAAGTTCGCTGGAAATTAAATATTTGAGTCGGGATCATAGACGACCAACTCATTGGACTATGCGTCCTTCCGAACAAGATGAGAGGCGACAATTATGTCGAATTTTTAACCGAAAACTTGCCGGATGTATTGGAAAATTTACTATTACATTTCCGTGAAACGATGTTGTTTCAACAAAATAGAGCACCACCATAATAGTAGACGTGCGAGACATTATCTCGACATAAATTTTCCAAATTCTTGGATTGGTCGAAGTGGTTCCGTCGCATAACTCGCAAGATCGCCTGATTTAAACCCATTCGATTATTTCCTATGGGATCATTTAAAAAATTATATTTACCGAAATCCTAAGGAAACACTAGAAGATTTGGAAGAACAGCATCATTATGCAATAGCAACCGTCACACCGGAAATGGTACACATGCACAAGAAAATCTTATCCGCAGAGCAAATGTGTATACAAATAGAAGGTCTGCATTTCGAGTATATGCTTTAAAACATTTAATCGGCCCTTTTCAGGGCCAACACATTTTTAGAACGTTGGAACAATAATTTTGGATCAAAATTATTCACGTCTATTCATCTAATCTACTTATTTTACTTTCAGTCTTTGCTTCGGTGATATCAATTAGAAAATGTTTCCTTATTAAGTAAGTTGTATTCAAAATAGCAATATTTAGATATCATGCATAGTTCTTATAAAATCTAGCGTACACGCCCACGCGCGATGCACGCCGTGCGCGCGTCGTCCCTGATTCATGCGTAACATCGACCGCTTATTCGTTAGATTAAAGTTGCTCTCATTTAAAAAGTAGTGTTCAAACGCAATTTTGCCAGAGGAAAAAGTTGCTTCTTCTGGCACGGACAATCATGCATTCCGTGTCCGCGAATTCTGTGACACCCTGTATAGTAAATAATACAGTCAATTAATCGATCAGGTCCACTCCTTCTAATTTATTATTAAGCTACAGTCAGCGTAATTATTCAGATAACTATCTCAAACAATTGATAGATGCTGCAGCTAAAATCGAAAATGACAACGGAAGAGCGTTTTAAAACACGGGACATAGCCACAGAAACAACTGATAGGATTAAAAACTATAACAAGATGTACTACGATAAAGCTCACATAATCCCGTCGTGATATAAAATAGGAGACTATGTATTAGTGCGCGATTTACAGAGTAAAGCAGGAGAGAGTGAAAAATTCAAACCGAACTATAAAGGTCCGTATTTAGTATCTAAGATATTGAATAAGAACCGCTATGTAATCACTGATATACCAGGCTTTAACATAACTGCCAAATCCTACAACACTGTACTGTCTCAAGATAAAACTGTGGATAAAAAGTATCCCTACCGGATTAAGTCGTTAGTCTATAAATCAATATTCTTAGCATAAGAAATTAGATTAAGTTGAGTTAATTTAGTGAAAGTTTACATGGTTATATGATTATTGAGGTTATTGTACCGAATTTTGTGATTTGTATTTTTACATGTATAAGCTTATGCCAGACATATGTATATTTGTGTATAGAATCGAGGGCAAATGTAATTGCAGGCTGACCGAAGCTGTAAGAAATTTACCGATCATCTAGTGATTAATTAGAAGCGTCTAGTAACCCCAGGCGGCGTAAACATCGTGGTTGCGAGTTATCGCGCGGAGTGATACATTGTGAGCGAGCGATTCCTTCGTCAGCGGGAACGTGAGTAACAGCGCGAAGGTCCTGCTCGCATATTAAGGGGATCCTAAAGTCGTCTGTTTTACCGACAAAATACCGAAATTTTCGCACAGCTGCTGCTTTTTATTGACTGCATTAAATTATAAATCCTTCTCCAGGATTAAAGTATGCACGCAAACGGATATGGCACTGCTCGACTTTATGCCGAAGAAGAAGAAAATTATACAATTACATTTATATTTATCTTCAAATCAGATACATGTCATGGTTAGAGCTGTCAACTCGTGAAAACATCAGCTTCGTACAAAAATTTGGTAGCTTTTATGCACAAAACAACAGCAGCCCCGTATCTGTTGGAGTGTCTACTTTAATCCTGTAAAAGGAATTATAATTCTGTACAGACAATAAAAAGTCACAGCTGTGCGAAAATTTTTGGTCCGTATAAGCCTGAGGTTTCCGTATACTAGGTATAAAATACGTCAAGTTTAGTTCCGAAGTATCACGTCAGAGAGTGCTGCAATCTTTTGTGTGACAAGGAACAAAAATCACGCTTTATCCTTGTCTCTCGGACTTTGCTATAGCATGTAATTTTTTGTTACAATTCTATAATAAATCAAAAATAGAAAATTACGCTATGTATTTTGCTAGTATATTTCATTATAACATTGACATTGATTACATGAAAAACTTATACGCTTTGATACAAAACCGATGTCAAGACATCGTTATAGCAGAAGTCGCTTCAATAAAATATTGATTTGTCTCAAATATTTTTATTTTTCTAGTACTTGATAGCTATAAGTAATAGTTATAGAGAAAATTTTCAACTTCATGTTTTTAAGATACAATAAAAAAAAACTGAAATTATGCTTTTTTATTTGTACGTATTTTTTACTTTTTTTATTTTGTGTATAACAAAGATTAAATACATTATATGCAAAATAAAGAAAAAGATATGTAAAAGGAAAAAGAGCAATTATCATGTAATAATATAATTTTTTTGTATTATTTAGACATCAATAATTTGTTAAACCGACTTTTGCCATACCGATGACATGTTGACATCGATTTGGCATAAATGCGTAGAAATTTTTTATGTAATATCCATGTTATAATACACTAGCGAAATATTATATTGCGTTTTTTTTTTTTATTTTTGATTATGATATATATATAGGGTGGACCATTTTAATTAATCCACGCGAATATCTCGAAAAATATGGAAGATACGGAAAAATGTTTCAGACAAAAGTTGTAGAACTTGAAGGGGGACAGATGATGAAAATATGTACTTGACCTTGAATGACCTATTGAAGGTCAGGTCAATGTCATCGATGTTTTCTTAAATGGAACCCCCTATTCTTCAATGCATATTCTTGTAGCTTATCTCGAGAGCTTTCCAAAACACTATAATGAGTTATTTTTTCATTAAGTACTTTTCGAGTTATAAGGCTTGAAGTTTACAGTATTTTGACATAAAATACAAAATATCGTGTAATACATTCAGTTTTCGATAATCTTACCTTAATACTTTTATTCACAGAATAATGAGACCAATCAATTGGTGTAAAAAACACATAGTTGCTTTAAAAAAAAGTATGCAGCTGCATGTTGCAAATTACATACTTTTTCTTAATAGCAACTATGTGTTTTTTTTACACCAATTGATTGGTCTCATGATTCTATGCATAAAAGTATTAAGGTAAGATTACCGAAAACTGAATATTTTACAAGATATTTTGTATTTTATGTCAAAATACTGTAAACTTCAAGCCTTATAACTCGAAAAGTACTTAATGAAAAAATAACTCATTATAGTGTTTTGGAAAGTTCTCGAGATAAGCTACAAGAATATGCATTGAAAAATAGGGAGTTCCATTTAAGAAAACATCGATGACATTGACCTGACCTTCAATAGGTCACTCAAGGTCAAGTACATATTTTCATCATCTGTCCCCCTTCAAGTCCTACAATTTTTGTCTGAAACATTTTTCCGTATCTTCCATATTTTTCGAGATATTCGCGTAGATTGATTAAAATGGTCCACCCTGTGTATATATATATATATATGTGTGTGTGTGTGTGTGTGTGTATACGTGTGTGTGTGTGTATACCACTCGAGAGAGAGGAAGGAAATAAGAAAAAGGGAAAGTAAAATATATATTACATATCATTACATATATATATATTTTTTCTTATATTCTTATAATATTCTTATAATATTCTTATAATATTCTTATAATATATACTTATCACTGGCGGATCCTCTAGAGGGGGTTTTGGGGTTAAAACCCCTATCTTCCAAATAAAAAAAATTTTAAAAAAACGAAAAAAAATAAAAAATTAAAAAAAATGGGATCAGAAGATTCACCACGTTCTCGTCGTTGATGAAGGTGGAGTAAAAACAAGAATCAGAAGAATACAAAATAACTTTGCCGAAACCCCCCCTCCCCATTATCGACGTCAGAATCCGCTCTAGTGATTCTTATAAACTTTTAGTAGCCAGGTGCCGGTATGTATCCTGCCGGTGCGGATGTAAAAAAGTATCCTGGCGATGCTGCTGTTGCAGGAACGAATCCTGCCGATGCTGCTGTTGCAGGAACGAATCCTGCCGATGCGGATGTTGCAGGAACGAATCCTGCCGAAGCGGATGTTGCAGGAACGTATCCTGGCGGTGCTACTGTTGCAGGAACGAATCCTGCCGAAGCGGATGTTGCAGGAACGTATCCTGGCGGTGCTACTGTTGCAGGAATATATCCTGGCGGTGCTGCTGTTGCAGGAATGTATCCTGGCGGTGCTGCTGTTGCAGGAACGTATCCTGGCGGTGCTGATGTTGCAGGAACGTATCCTGGCGGTGCTGCTGTTGCAGGAACGTATCCTGCCGGTGCAGAAACGTATACCGGCGGTGCAGGTGGTACAGCCGATGCATACGCCGGTGGTATGTATGTGGGTGTCATGTACACACCACCGGCGTACTGTTTTTGCTTCTTCCTTTCTTTCTGGAGGATACGGTGTACTGCCTGGTTAATTTTCTGAAAATTGAAATTTTATTACATTATATATATATATATATATATATACATATATATATATATTTATTATTATACATACATGTATATGCATATATAAATATTTTCGTACATATGTATGCATGTGTATTACCAATATATATTATCAACATTCATATACTGATAATATATAATACACGCATACGTATGTACAAAGATATCTGTATGTAAATGTATGTACACGTATATGTTTGTATGATGTGTACTAATGTACGTGTGTGTGTGTGTGTGTGTGTGTGTATTATACACCCTGCACAACAAAAAAAGCCGCATCTAATTTTTTGGTTACAATTCTATAATAATAAATCAAAAATTGAAAATTATGCTATGTATTTTGCTAGTATATTGTATTATAACATTGACAATGATTACATGAAAAATTTATATGCTTTGATGCAAAACCGATGTCGAGACGTTATAGCAGAAGTCGTTTCAATAAAATATTGATTTGTCTCAAATATTTTTATTTTTCTAGTACTTGATAACTATAAGTATTAGTTTTAATGTAAAGAAAATTGTAATTGTATTTTCTTTATTTTGCATATAATTTATTTGATCTTTGTTATACACAAAATAAAATAAATACTTATAATTCTAGAAAAATAAAAATGTTTGAGACAAATCAAAATTTTATTAAACCGACTTTTGCCATACCGACATGTTGACATCGGTTTGGCATCAATGCGTAGAAATTTTTAATGTAATTATTGTCGATGTTATAATACAATAAAATAGCGAAATACATTGCGTTTAATTTTATTTTTTTATTTATTATTATACATATTTTAACCAAAAATTAGATGCGGGTTTTTTGTTGCGCGGGATGTATGTATTGCAACGTCTTAACCCGCCTCGGGACGCCGATCCCGAGGGTGGAAAGCGGCAAGCGGTATCTGAGTCTTGACGACTCGATTTAGGATAATTTTACGTTAATCGGTATCAGTGACGGTACGCAACGGTAGCTCGGTAAGATGGAAAAGATATCGTAATACGGTATTGGGCGCCAGGCGCGATTGTTCGCGCCGCGGTATCGGTAATACGGGAAAAACAAACGTTATTTCCGGCTACGCCCTGCTCAGTATATGGCAGAGGGGCGTGATTCAATTAATTGATCTGATTCTGGAGAGGAGATGTCATACACAGAAAATACACAAAATTAGTTAGTTAACAGAGATATATATTTAACAGTGATTTATAACATGGACAAATACAATCGAGAAATAATATTTTACATAAATGGATGTGGTAGATAAATTACAATAGTAATATACTGTCGCGTCGGGTTCTTTTCTCCCGGGCGCGTTACAAGCGGTAGTTTCGACTTACTTATACGACGGTATTCTCGAAAATATACGTTAGTTAATAACGATATTCACCAAAGTAATGTTCGGTAATGCCCTGTGAATCGAGCCTAATCGTAAAGGCGATATTCAATCACCGGGAAGGTCGCGATACAAAGACGGTAGAATTCCTTCGCGCCACGCGGTGATCACGTGATCGAATGGAATGCGGCGCGAGCGCGGAACAATAGGAGTCGACGATAACGGGAGGCGATATAATTTTGGAAATATTCGAGACACAATAATCTTTACTTTGACATTGACTTTACGGTCTCTTTCGGTATTACGGTAATAGTTTTCGATACACTAATTGGTAACTTACGATATAACGAGTAGTCTTCATACAAGAGCTATCGGCCGATCGCGCGGTAATTTCGTGATTCTCTCTCGACTCTCGCGGAGTTCTCTTTGAGCCTACGGTAACGGTAACTCGCGGAGAGCGGGACTCTCTCTCGACTCTCGCAGAGTTCTCTTTGAGACTACGGTAACGGTAACTCGCGGAGAGCGGGACTCTCTCTCGACTCTCGCAGAGTTCTCTCTGAGACTACGGTAACGGTAACTCGCGGAGAGCGACACCACGCAAATTCCGGTATCTCACGACGCGATATTATTGAATCAGACACACGATAAATTTTCGGTACGAGAACGATGCCATAAGTTCGTTCTAATATTACGGTACGATAATTATCTTAATGCACGGAACGATATTACACTTAACTACGACTGTCGGTGACGGCCTCTCCGAGAGGGATACACTCGCGGTAATCTGGCTTGAGCCGATCTCGCGGTAACTATTTTCGGAGCTATTGCTCCCCAAAACGATCTCGGTAAACTACGGTAAGTTACTTACGGTAACGGTAGACTCTCAGAATCACGACACGGTATCGACTCAACCAGATCACTACACTTAACGGCTACCTGAGTGGCGGCTTACAATAATCTTTTCTTCCGGCAGTTGTCCTGGCAGACTCGATCCCGATGTTCCTTCCGCGATCGTGGCTCACCGAACAGTGTCTCTCTCCGAGAGAGTCCTCAGGTCCCTCGATTCCCGCGCCGATCTTTCACGCATCCTGTCGATGTTCGCTGCTGTGGGGTGGCTTCGATCCGCCCATCGATTCTCCATCCCTCTCCTAGCTCGCTAGCGGTAACTCACGGGATCTTCTCCCGCACGTGCTGACATGCTGATTCTCGGGTTGCCGTGTAGCGCCCGTTGCGGTATTTCAGGGGTCGGATGTGGCAGGCTGGCCAGGCCGTACTTCCATCCTTCCCGATAATAATGGCGGTAATTGCGGGATCCTCCACTTATCCGGCAGTATGCGGGGGTGTGGAACTCCGGTCGCTCTTTCTCGATGCTGCTGTTTTCTAAAAAGATATGCAGTATACGCATACGGATGCACAGAGAAATACGGAACCGGCGCGGTTCGATACCTGACCTGAGTATCCTCGGAGAGTCTGGTCCGCGGCTTCCTCCGGTCCTCTTCGGTCGCCGTTATGCTCCGCGTCCTCGGTATCTTGCGGTACAAAAAAGGTTGTCGACCACTCAGGCAGTCCTCCGCCTCGCGTTTATTACCGTAATTATTATTAAATTCGAGGTCGCTCCCTCTCAGTCACGAGAAGCAACCCCGGAATCGTTCCCCCCCCCGATCGGGCAGTAACCCTTGTGACGGCGCAAAAAGGCGTCACGTCACAACTCCCCCGTCCAAGAGAACCGGGTGGTTCGGAGTCCGCCAGGCTGACTACCGCCACTCCGGCAGCACTGTAAATCCTTCCTAACTCAGGTCTCGGATTTGTCAACATCTCATCCCCCTCCGTTTAATCCATCCGACAGTATAGACACGTCTCATGTCTTATTCCGACACTCACGCTTCCCCGGTCTCCGGCGTCTACGGGCGTCGCCCCGCGGTTCTCGAAGGTCAGCTCTCCCGTCTACCCCTTTTCGAACGCGATGTAACTTACCACTGAGGGGAGGTAAAGAAAGGAGACTTGGGGTTGTCGCGTATCCCTTTTATTTTCGTCAAAGAAAAATAAAAAAAACTTACAGGTCCTTGACGGACTTGGGACCCAAAGAAAAACAAGGAAAAGAAAAAAATAAAAAAAACACAAGGAGTCCACAATGAAAATAAACAAAAAAAATGGTGACCAAAAAAAACAAACAAAAAAAACAAAAAAAAATGAAGAATTAGTGCGGGAGCGACAAAAAAAAACAAAAAAACAAAAAATCTTAAAGCCGGTAGCAAACGGTATCTAATGCGGTAACCGGTGGAGATCGTCCCCGACTGGCTCGTCGGTTTGTTCTCTCGCCCAGGGCCAGCCGTCCTGACGGGAGCACGGCCGTGGAGGTGCTGGGGGGCGAGGGGGAGCTCGAGGTCCCCTTCCCGCCGTATAGGGCTGCGTGCGCCTATAGGCGGAGCCGCAGCGTTGGCAGTCCCTCAAGGTCACGTCCGGCTGCCCGCACCCGTAGCAGAAATCTTTCAGCCGGGGTAACGGGCATCCGGCGTACGAGTGCTGGGAGCTCCCACAGTTCCAGCACCCGACCTCATAGCACGCTCTCCGCCTTGCCGGCCGCTCCTCGGCCCTGCGGCGAGGTTCGGGCGTCCTTTCGTTGGACGGGACGTCTCGCCTCGACGGACTGGGTGTGGTGCCCGTCTCGGTCGTTCTCGGCGGAGGTCCCGTCTGTGTGGCTTGCTCCACCGCGGAAGTCACTCCGGCCTGAGTGGCGGCCTCGGATCGGGTTTCGGCGCGGGTTTGGGCCTGCGTGTCCCGAGTCGGTAGGCACTCCCGCACTACCGCTCCCTCCGTGGTGTAGATTGCCCTCTGGACCTCCGTCGCCACGTCCTCCAAATCGAGCCAGAACCCCTTGTCGTGGGTTTCAATAAACTCCACGACTTCGGGGTGGCGTCGCCAGAAGGCGCGCAGCAAGTTTCGTGCCGCGACACGACCCAATACCTTTCGCCGCATCTATGAATCGGTAACGGGAATATGATAGGGTTTTAGGTCCTGGATGTGTAACTTTCCCGCGGGTGACCCATCCAGCTGTACTAACTCGTAGACGACTGGAGAATTCACCCGCGAAATTTTAAAAGGTCCCTGAAACTTGTGTGCTAATTTTGCCGCTATGTTCTGAGCGGCTGACGATAGTGTGTGTTGACGTTTCAACACCAGATCACCCACCTGAAAGGTACGATTGCGTCGTCGTAAATTGTAATGAGAGGCTTGCCTCTCGTATGCGCGGTCTAAATTTTCGGTAACCCACTCCCTTAAGGTCTGTAATTGTTTCATTCTCTCCGCCCATTTTTCGGGATCTCCGGTATCTATCTCGATAGCCGGCTGGCTACGTCGCTTTACTGAGTGTACTGGTTCTAATTCTCGCCCGAGGTTTAGGAAAGCGGGCGATGTTCCCAATGACGAGTGGCATGCGGTATTATAGGCGAAGCGGAACTCAGCAAGGTGTTCGTCCCATGCCCTATGATCTTTGTCAATAAACGATATGATCATTGTTTTCAAAATTCGATTTACTCGTTCGACGGGATTTGCTTGGGGGTGGTACGGCGGTACGGTTGTGTGAGTGATGTTATGTTCCTCGGTAAAAGTCTTGATTACTTTATTTAGAAATTCGGTACCATTATCGGTTAATAGAAACTTTGGAGCGCCCCACCGGGATATCACTAATTCTTCTAACGCCTCGCTAATTTTACTACCCGTAGCGGATCTTAGAGCCTTACACTCCACCCACTTCGTAAAAAGGTCTTGGATCACTAAAATGTATTGGAATCCGGCTTTGCTACGCGGTAGGGGGCCTATAATGTCGGCAGCTATAACGGTCCATGGGCCATCTGCAATACGGCGTCCCATGAGACCTGCGGGACCTGTCTGTTCGACTTTGGTTCGTTGACAGAGGTCACACCTTCTAACATATTCGGTAACATCACGGAACAGATTCGGCCAAAAGTATGAAACAGCGACGCGCTGATATGTTTTCTCGGTACCTAAATGACCTGCCTGCGGCATGTCGTAGGACTCTCTCAAAACTTCTTGACGGTAGTCTCTCGGTATCACCACCTTCCAACGATCTAGGTCTTCCACAATCTCGGAAATTACTTTCTTGGGTCTTAGGAAATACAATCGCCCATCCATGACCTTCCATTGCGTGAATTTATTCGGATTTGATATTACTTCCATAGATCTTTTGCGGTACCATTCGTCGGTAGTATTCTCAAAATCTACGGTATCTACAGCTGCAATTATATGAGCAGTATTAATCGCGGCAATTGGCGTTTCTTCGGTATCGTCGTTCTCGAACATTCGCGAAAGAGCATCCGGTACATGATGTAGGGCACCCTTACGATGGACAATCTCGTAATCATATTCTAAGAGTTCAAGTGCCCATCTCGCTAGTCTTCCCGTGGGGTTTTTTAAATTATGTAGCCAGCGTAAGCTACTGTGATCGGTAACTACTGTAAAGCGGTATCCCTCTAGATATGGTCTAAATTTCTGAATAGCCCATACGACCGCTAAACACTCCTGTTCGGTAACAGAGTATCTTTTCTCGGGATCTGCTAGCGCTCGACTCGCGAAAGCTATCACTCTTTCCTCTTCATCGATTGTTTGGGTCAGTACCGCGCCTAATCCTACGGAACTCGCGTCAGTTTGGAGAACAAACGGTAACTCAAAATCCGGACATGCTAATGTAGGTGCGGTAACTAAATGATCTCTAATCTGATCAAAGGCGCGATCTTGATCATCCCCCCATTCCCAGCGCTTGCCCTTCTTCAAAAGCCGTGTGAGCGGCTCACTTAAGGTCGCGAATTGCGGGATAAATCTGCGGTACCAGGATGACATTCCCAAAAAACGTCGTAATTGCTTTAGGTTCCGGGGCGCGGGATATTCCAGGATTGGTCGCGTCTTTTCGGGATCTACTGTTAACCCCTCCTGTTGTACTATAAAACCCAAGTATCGAACTTGCGACCGGCAGAATTCGCATTTATCGGGATTTACGGTAAGGCCAGCGGTAACTATTCTGTCGAGAACTTTCTTTAGCCAACTCATGTGCTCTTCAAAAGTTGGTGTGACGATCACGATATCGTCTAAATATGCGAACACATGTGGTTCCATTTCGGGTCCTATCAATCTATCCAGTAATCTCTGGAAGGTAGCCGGTGCTCCGGTTAGACCGTACGGCATTCGGGTAAAATGAAATAGTCCCATCCCGGGGACGCTAAACGCGGTAATCTCCCGACTCTCTTTAGCTAACGGTACTTGAAAATAAGCCTGACTCAAATCGATCGTGGAAATATATCGGGCTGAGCGGAGTTTGTCGAGAATTCCGTTCATGTTCGGTAACGGGTATGCGTCCTTTTTTGAAACGCTATTCACTTTTCGGAAGTCCAGGCAAAAGCGGTACTTGCCATTCGGCTTTTTGACCATCACGATAGGGTTCGACCATTCGCTAAAAGAGGGTTCTATTATCCCTGCTGCAAGCATTTTATCCGTTTCGGCCCGTATCGCCTCCTGTACTTTCGGGGAGACGAGATAGCACCGTTGCTTTATTGGGGGGCTCGAACCCACGTCTATCTTATGATCTGTTAATTCGGTAACTCCGGGGTTCGGTGAGGGTTCCGGTAGCGTTTGAAAAAAATTTTCGAGAGCTCGTTCCTGTTCGGAGTTCAATTCCGACAATCCGCAGCAGGAAGTCTCGCGGGAAGTCGTATCGGTAGCTAGACGGTATCGGACGTGTGGGTGTTGCGCGAAGTACCACTCCCCCGCAGCGAAATCCAACGCGATGCCGAATTTTACTAGAAAATCGATCCCGAGAATGCACGGTACTGCCAAATTTGGTAATAGGGCTACGGTAACATCCTGATATGCGTTCTCCAATTCAATCGGTATTCTCACTTCTTCTTTGATATCCGCTAATTGACCGTTCGCGGTACGTATTTGCACACCTCTGTTCTGGTCGGTAGGAAAGCCTATCTTCCGGATTATTTTTATTCCTTCGCGGCCTAACAACGTTCGATTCGACCCCGAGTCCACGAGAGCCGCGAGAGGGTAGCCGCGTATCTTAATCTTGAAGAATCTAAGGGGCGGTAGCGTTTCATATTCCAAAGTGACGTAAGAGTGTATCAGGGTATCTTCCACGGTAGTCGGTATGGGTTTGCGGGTCTCGTTTTCTGGGCTCGGAGTCGTAGGGACCCTCTCTACTGGCTCCGGTTGGCGTTTCCCGAACATGTGGGACAAGTCGCCACGGTAACATCATGTTTGCCACAGCGGTAACAATATCTCTTTCGTGGCTCGGTGCATCCCCGCGCGCGGTGTCCAGTTTTCTCGCAATTCCAACATTTCACGCTCGCGGACGAATTGGACGAAAATATCGTAATTAGAATATTACGGTTTTTCATAAAAATATACAGAACGTTTTGGGAATGGTAGAACAAGTTTACATTATCAATTATGAAAATGTAACTTATTAATATGCATAAAACTCTCTTTTTAAATCTGAAAAATAAAGTACACATTATTATATCCAATTAACAATAAGTGATACTGAAACGTAATTTATTAACAAAAAATTTTTATTCCTTCAAAGAAGATACAATTACCTTTTTAGAAAAATGTAAAAAAATAGGCATCAATTTCACGTGCCATGTGAAATGTTTCATAAAATTGTGTTATTTTAATCTTCAAAAAATAGTGTTATTTTAATGTACAAAACAATTATTTTAATGTTTTATTCTATAAAAATAATGATATCTCAAAAAATTGCGCCAATAAAAATATTTTAATCACAAAAAGTTGTACAAAATAATTGTTTTAATTTTCTACAGAAATAATGATATTAAAAAGTTATGTCAACTGAATAAAAATTATGCTATTTAAAATTTGCGTTTTAAAAATTTACTTACTAAAAATTTACTTTTTATTTCTAAAATATTACATATATACTGAAAAGTTTAAAAAAAGATAATATAGAACACAAAAACCAAATTAGAAATTTTTAATACAAAAATATTAAACATTAAAATAATGAAAGGTGTATTTAATTGATTATTTTATACAGAAATGGAGATTTGTGTGTGTGTGGAATACTTCGGTTACATATAAAAATTGTAATTGTAAATATAGCTGTAAATGTTATATCAAAAGTAGAATCGGGAAAGAGTCAAAATAGTCCTTTGCTTATTATATTAAATATTATGTACATACATACATACATATGTGGGATCGGGACTCCTCCATCATAGGTATAGGTATCCGTGGAAGGGTTTAGCTAGAAGGGCCTGGGTAGCTTAGTTGGTAGAGCAGTCGCCCGGCAAGCGAAAGGTCCCGGGTTCGAGTCCCGGTCCAGTCACCTGAAGGCCTTACTTTTTTCACGGATCCTACACATACATACATACATATATTCATAAATGGAATATGAAGGCCAGAGGCGTCAATCGTGTGCTGGCTAATTGTAAAAATACCAGAGGCGTTAATCGTGTGCTGGCTAATTGTAAAAATACCAGAGGTGTCGTGTGCTGGTTAAAAATGTCAGAGGCGTCAATCGTGTGCTGGCTAATTGTAAAAATATCAGAGGCGTTAATCGTGTGCTGGCTAATTGTAAAAATACCAGAGGCGTCGTGTGCTGGTTAAAAATGTCAGAGGCGTCAATCGTGTGCTGGCTAATAGTAATTAAATACCAGAGGCGTTAATCGTGTGCTGGCTAATTGTAATTAAATACCAGAGGCGTTAATCGTGTGCTGGCTAATTGTAAAAATACCAGAGGCGTTAATCGTGTGCTGGTTAAAAATGTCAGAGGCGTCAATCGTGTGCTGGCTAATTGTAATTAAATACCAGAGGCGTTAATCGTGTGCTGGTTAAAAATGTCAGAGGCGTCAATCGTGGGCTGGCTAATTGTAATTAAATACCAGAGGCGTTAATCGTGTGCTGGTTAAAAATGTCAGAGGCGTCAATCGTGGGCTAGCTAGTTTTAATTAAATACCAGAGGCGTGAAATGCTAGTGGCGTTGATATATATATATATATATGTATGTGTGTGTGTGTAAGTGATTTTTAATAAAAATAGAATAAGCAAAAGAACTGCTCAAGCTTTTCAGATATTTTGACTTTTCACAATCATCTAAATTTATATTATTTTATTACATTATTATTTATTATATATTGTTATATTATATTATTATAATAAATATATATCTTATTTTTAACTGTTATATTTTTGTAACATTTTGTCTATTTTTGCAGGCGGCAGTTGCTGAAGATGACACAGGAATCAGCTGAAAATAATACTGGCGACGAATCCATCAAATGCCCGAAATCAGTGGAATCACTGTTCGGCGCGACGGATTCGGAGGTCCGTAATGAAGAACTACAAATTCTGTGTACAAAAGCAGCACAAAAAAATAATGGTACGTATAAAAATGTCGACAATTGTGAAGATGACGATATTTTCGTTATCGACAACACAGGCCGATTGGATACAAATCGTATCCAGGAAAGCATGCCTGAAGGCCGTCGCATTGTCGACATTACGTGTTACAAAAGTGTCGAAAAATGCGAAGATAACAATAATTTTGTTATCGACAATGGCCTTCTGGATAGAGATCGTATCCAGGAAAGCATGCCTGAAGGCCGTCGCATTGTCGACATTTCCTTTATGTGAAATGAGATCCACAGAACGTTTGACAATCATGCACGAGGAATAGAGTGCCAATTTAAAGATTGGAAACTCGTTAGTTCTCGTCGCCGTGGGTTAATGACACAATTGTTCTTCAAATGCCAAATGTGCAATTATGAAGCTAACATATGGTCAGAACCCATACAGCCGGAAACATTGGACGTTAATACGGCTGCTGTAGCAGGAACTGTTACAATGGGAATTGGTTATGCCTAGCTCGAAGAGTTGTGTGCAGCCATAAATGTTCCTTGCATGTCCGAGCCAACCTATGTCAAATATAGGGAAAATTTAATCGGTGATTTTAATAAAACAGCCATGGAAAATATGAAAATGGCTGGCGAAGTTGAAAAGCAACTCGCTCTCGAGAGAAACGATGTTATAAACGGTATACCGTATATAACCATTGTAGCAGATGGTAGTTGGATGAAGAGATCGTATGACAATGCTTACAACTCTCTTTCCGGTATTGGAGCCATAATTGGTTACCACACGAAAAAGATTCTCTTCGTTGGTGTCCGCAATAAATTTTGCGCAGTATGTGATATGGCAGAGCGAATAGGTATTGAACCAAAAGCTCACAAATGCTACAAAAATTTTGATCGCAACGCAAGCTCCACAAGCATGGAGAGCGATGTCATCGCGGAAGGTTTTAAATGTAGCCTCGAAATGCATGGGTTGATTTTTAAAACCGTTATTGCCGATGGTGACAGCAGCGTTTATCAAACCATTTTTGATAACAGACCATACGGTGAACAGATGGTGTCAGTAAAAAAAATAGAATGCACTAATCATTTGCTTCGCAATTTATGCAAAAAGCTGAAAGCTGTTGCAGAAACAATTCAGCCAAAAACGCAAAGACAGCGTGGCTTTGTGCAGTTGCGAAATGTTGTGAAAAACAACATTTTAAATATCAGAAAAGAGGTAGAAAAAGCAGCCGAGCTACGAAGAAAAGAACAAACACCTCAACATTGTAAGGCTATGGAATTACAAAAAGATATATTGAACATTCCTAGCCATGTTTTTGGCGAACATAAACGATGCCAAGCATGCGGTCATATATGTAAAGAGAATGGTAATGAAACGAAAAAAAATTATGTACCATCTCTGAAATTATATGGTCTATATCAAAAAATAGAAAGTACAATTATATATCTAAGCGGTTATTCCGACAGTTTGTTGCTAAATTTCACCAATAATCCTGCAGAATCGTTCAACTCGATAATCTGCAAAGAAATTGGTGGAAAGCAAATTAATTTTGGTAAACGAGGCTCTTACAATACTAGAATTGCAGGAGCAATCGTGCAATACAATACGCAACAAGTCCTTACACAATTGCATCAAAGCATGTGTAAAACTGTTCCGCCTATTGTTGAGAATCTGGAAAACCGACGACAAATAAAAGTTGCGAAAACCAGAGAATCTCGAGAAACACAGGGAAGGCAAAGAAAATACAAACAAGAACCAGGAACAGATCGTCATTACGGTCCGCAATCGCAAAAACCGGATCTTCCATCCGATATATTTGAGCAACTTCGGCAAAACCATTTAGAAAAGTTATCCGAAAATGCGATAAACTGGCAGAAAATTGAATTCGATACGAGAAACCAAAGTGACTCGGAATTATGGTTATCATTGAGACGAGAAATGTTGACAGCATCCAATTTTGGAACTGTATGTCGCATGAGACCGACAACGTCTTGCGCAGCGACAGTAAAAGCCATTTTATATCCTTCATTCATTGATACCGCAGCCCTAAAATATGGTCGCGACAAGGAAGAAGTAGCAAAGAAAGAATTGGCTATAAAATTAAATAAAGAAATAAAACCTTGCGGATTATTTATCGATACTGAAAATCCGTGCTTAGGTGCTTCTCCTGATGGAGTTATTGACAAAAATGGTCTGGTGGAAATAAAATGTCCTCTGTCGGCTGAAAATTTAACAGCGGAAAAAGCCATTGAGACATTGCCTTCTTTAAAAAGCATTTTTGATAAAAAAAATCCGCAAAAAATGAATCGGAATCACCGATATCATTATCAAATTCAAGGCTAGTTAAATATAACACGGCGAGAATATTCTATTTTTGCTATTTGGACTCCAAAAGCATGAAAATATTGCGCATTGATGCAGACAATATTTTTTGGAGAAATCAAATGCTGCCTTTTTTAACACGCTTCTATAATGAATGCATGCTTCCAGAAATCTTGGACAGTCGTCATAATAGGCATATGCCAATCAGAAATCCAAGATATATTATAGAAGCTAAAGAAGAAGCAGAAAAAAAATACTGAGTCGAAAAAGTAGACAAAATGTAATAGAAAGCGAAAATGGCATAGAAGAGAGCAAACGATTCAAACCGAACGTTTCGTCAATGGAAGCAGAAATTATTGATACTGCTGCTATTGCTCTGAATAAAGAGCAAGATGATGATTGCATTATCATAAGTTACTCAAGTAACAAACGAGATATATCTGAGGACGATATAGTAAAACATACAAAACTTTTAAATAACACGTTTGCTCCTCTTTATTTGATAAAGAAGAATGTCTTGCCTATAACAAGTCAATTAAACGATGAATCGTTGGATATATTTTTGCATGTCATAAGAGAAACTTCTCATTTCGAAACACAAAGTGTGCTATATTTAGAATACCCTCACATTATTGTAGCTAGTCAGAGTGACAAAAGCTTACAAATAATTGGAGGGAATTGTAGTAATCACTGGAGATGTATTTTCTTTGACGGCACCAAACTTCGCGTGTACGATAGTCTACCTGGCTGTACATACGATAAATTGGTAGCTAAAGAAAAAAATTATATACATCTTCGTTATCCGACAATAAACTCATGTGACATAATTTTTGAGAAGGTTCAAACACAACCTGATGGCATATGTTGTGGAATTTATGCTGCAGCTTTCGCTACGACTATAGCCTTAGGAGGCAATCCTTGCGAGGAAAAATACTCCAAGGATGTAAAATATATGAGAGAACATTTTTATAAAATTATAGAAAGCAATAAACTGTTGCCTTTCCCAAAATGATAAGAAATTATCAAAAAATCTATTCTCTATAAGAGTATTGATTTAAAAAATATATCCTCGTAGAATTGGCCACAAAAAGATGCCTCAATCTTGCTAATTATAATCGGAGAGACGAAAATAATAAATAAAATATTTTGGTTGCGTTCTCACGAGAATGGGCGATGGAGGGGCCCATTCTATATTTTCAATATTCAGAATATTGTAAATATATATATTTGTAAATTTATATTATAAAAATATATAAACATTTACACACAAAAAATATGTACATATATAATATATTCACATAATATATTGTAGTTCAATTTTTTTCAATTATATTGATTGGAAAAAACGAAAGAACTGTACTATTGTACATAGATTGTTACTTGTAGAAAGTTACACCGAGAATATACATATTATGCATTCATATGTATACATATATATATTTTCTTATATATCATGTATATAGATGCATAGATAAATATATACATATATGCACATACATAAATGTGTGTGTGTGATCAAATGTTATTCCTCTTCAAAGACATATATATAAAGAGGTACATGTGAGCAATGATTGTGTTCAAACTATGCAATAAAGGCAGACACATCTATGCTTTACTGTCATCGACACGCTTAGAAACGCGTGCGAGGCGATAGAGCAGTAGAAATACACGATGTTGTCTAATTTCAATATATTGAACACAATGCGAAGTTGCTCTTTTTAAAATGCAAAAAATAGTAGTGTCGGTAACGGCAGAACTAAAATTATCGGTATTATCGATAATTGTGTCAATAAAGTCGACAATTTTAGTTACCGTTAAATGAGGGCGCTAACCCGTCGGAGTTCGGCCGTCGCTTTTGGATCCCCTTAAGACGGGAATCGCTTCGACGAGCCTTACAGCTCACGTCTGTCGACCTTCATGTGGTTCGATAACCACTTGGTTCCGCAGTAAAGTACACGAGAGAAAGAACGCTCGAGATTACGTGGGCGCGTGCGACCGGTGCACACGTGGCATTGCGCAGCAACTGAAAAGCGGCCATATTGCGGCATTCCTTCTCGACGTACCTGTGGTTCTCATTGTGCCGACGAGAACTATAATCACTCTAATGCCGACGAGAACTATATCACTCCAATGTGATATTTGTAACGGCTGTAAAGTCTCAAAATTGAATGTGAATATAATCAAATATTTGTTTCAAAAAGGTCTCAGCATTCCTGTAAACCCGTTATCCATCCCAGGCACTACCCTACCGATAATTTAAATTCTCTAACGACGCATTACAAAGTGCGCCTTGAAGAAAGACTTCTGCATACAAGACATATCTTACATCTATCTCCGCGTTCATTGAGATAAAATCTCTCTCTTACACTATAAAGTATCAAATAAATAAAAAGGAAGGCCAATTAGAACCAGGACGCAGTACTTAGTGCGTAAACTATAAGTATTATGAAACGGCTAATAAGAACCAAACAGCACAGGTGAAGGCGCGAGTAAACACAATCGTTTAAAATAAACTACACTTTATTATAGAATTAAAAAACTTTTTTAGACGTTTCGGTCCCACTTCGGGCCATCTTCAGTAACTGTATGAACAAGCAAATTATATAATATAAGAAGCGTTATAATCATAACCGGTGGACAGAACATATACAAAGTTAAATACATACATTTGAAATAAGATGATAATAGAGTTATATACATGCTGTTGTATTTACGCGGCATCCGAACTACCCCCCACGACTCTCTCTAGAGACGCCTCCCGATCGGTGCTCGCCGGTAGGAAGGAAGATATGCATTGAAAAACGCAATGCCATTCCTATGTCAAAGAACAATATATCAATTTGCTCACAGACTGGAAGAATAACAATTATATTTCGGAGAAAACGTATAAGATATTAAATTGTTCTGATGGGACACTGCCGAGAGCGTACGGGTTACCAAAGATACACAAGCCGGAATACCCTTTCAGGATGATAATTTCTTCCAAAGGTAGCCCTTTATACAATTTAGCAAAATTTCTTCAAGACATAATTCACGACTCCATACCCGTAGCCGAGAGTCATGTCGCCAACAGTTTTCAATTAGTAAATAAACTAAAAAACAGATACATAGTTGACCATTACAAATTGATATCGCTTGATGTGGTATCTTTATTTACTAACAAAGCATTAAATCTTGCAATGGACAGAGTTAATGAAAGATGGTGTTACATAGGAAAAAACTGTAATATCCCGAGAGACAATTTTTTATCAGCTGTCCGGCTTTTATTAAATTCTACATTCTTTTCGTTTAACAATCAATATTACCAGCAAACCTTTAGTACCCCCATGGGCTCACCATTGTTACCAATCATTGCGGACATTACATTGCAGGATTTAGAAAGTAGGGCGATCGCGAATTTACCTGTAACCCTTTCGTTTTATGTCCGTTATGTGGACAATATTGCGATGGTGGCACTCTCCTCCATGATTGTTGAGATACAAAATATTTTTAACTCATTCCATCTAAGACTACAGTTCACCATGGAGGAGGGCACCGACAACAATCTCAACTATTTAGATGTTACCATTATTATAAACAACAATGTGCTAGATTTCGATTGGTATCACAAGCCGACGTTTTCTGGACGTTACCTAAACTTCAAGTCACAGCACCCTCTTTACCAAAAAAGACGCACAGTAATTGGTCTGACTAACAGAGCGTTTCTTCTCTCTAATCCAAGATTCCACCAGAAGAATTTGAATTTTATCATTAACATACTTCTTGACAATAAATACCCATTAACTTTCATTTCTAATACTATTCATGACAGACTTAAATTTCTTATTTTTAACAATGACAAGAGCTCTACTCAAAATACTCAAGACAAATTCAATAAAGAAAAAAATTAATATTTTAATATTCCATATGTCGCGGGAATCTCGGAGCATTTCAACAGAGTGATCCGTGACTTAGATATTAAGATGTCGTACACGGGAATTAACAAGCTTAATAATTACATTAAAGTACACAAAGACAAGATAAGCAACGAGTTCCGCAAATATGTTGTGTACAAAGGCTGCTTTCCTTTTAGGAGACACAAATCGACACAGGTTAACACATTCACAGTTTTTCACAGTTAAATGGAACGCGATATACACAGTGTGTGCACTGAACTTGTAATACTTAACCTTACAAGATTTATCGTAAAACTTCTCAAACGTGTTTCCAAATTTTATAAATGTATGTATAATATATTATACTGTATATAAATATTTTTAGCACACGAAATATATTATAAAAATAGGGTTTGATTGTTATTTTAATTGCTTTTACAAATATAAAAAAATAATGATATGATATAATTCCAAGGAAAATTTACAACAATTCAATGTTTAATATGCAAACTAGAAAAAGAGTAAACAAATTGAGAGTATACATACATTTTTATATGTATTATTAATGTATTTTTATTAATTTCTATTTTATTTTATTATTTTATTATTCTATTCTATTTTATTTTTTATTATATTAATTTCCATTATATTTCTATTATATTAATTTCTATTATATTTCTATTATATTAATTTCTATTATATTTTTATTATATTAATGTATTTTTATTAATTTCTTCAGATGAATCCACTACTGAATCTTTTGGTGGAAAATAACAGTAGCAGCAGCGGCAGCAGTAGTAGTAGCAGCAGCAACAGCAGCATTAATAGCAGTATCGAAGATGAATTTTTAACAGACGACGATGAATATAATCATGACATTCTGTTTCCAAACCTACAAATATTGCTAGTTGGTTGTAAAAGACATCGAGTAAAATTACATTGAAGTGGTACATAGCTGGACAGATGCAGAATTCAAAGAGCATCTCAGATTAGATCGTAATATTGTCATGACATTAATCGGTATATATATGGAAATTATTATTTATTACATTACTACATTTTTCATTTTTTTATTTTAAAAAATGTTATTTTCAAAATATTAATAATCTGTCAATACGTATTTCATGAATTATGAATATGTCAGATAGAGTAATTTCATAGTTAATTGTAGAGTACGGATTGATGAATGGCATATCTTACATAAGATAAAGATAAAGATAAAATTCTGTAATTGATTCATTTTGTAGTTATTTCACATTTGTCAGAGCTCATATACAGATGTAGTTGTAGAATAAGGCTTACTCGCCTTTGATATTTATGAAATATACTTGTAATTTTGTATAATCCTGAATATCAAATAATTGATTATTTCTCACTACTATTATTTGTATTACTTTTATTTGTTTTATAAACTTCCTTTATCCTTTTTGTACTTGAATTTACAGATGAACTTGCAGAAAGTGGAATTCTGCCATCGCATTCATTTGGTCGATCAAAGCTAACTGCACAATGAAGTTTACTTATCACATTATGGTTTCTGAGTAACAGTGAGCCATATCGTATTTTATCTGATAGATTTAACATCCATATCATTGATATTTCGAGTGATTCGGCGAGTTATTATTTGGATTCAAACCGAATTAGATGATGTAATTAAGTGGCCAGAAGGAGAATCATTAATTGCAGTTGCTCAAGGCTTTCAAAATAAGAGAGGAATTTTAAATTGCATAGGAGCAATCGATGGCTCGCATATCACCATTCTACAGCCGAAAGAAAACGCCGCTGATTATTGAAATAGGAAAAAGAATTACTCGATAATATTACAAACAGTTGTTACGTCTGATACGCGATTCATAAATATTTATTGTGGTGAGTCTGGATCACTCCACGATGCTAGAGTTTTACGGCGGTCAAGTCTGTAGCGGCTTGGCTGATAGACGCAAAGGATAGGCATGACGGTGATGACAAGACGTACTTTTATGGTTGTAGCGGTTTATTTTTATGTACAGAGCTATATACACTAGTATGTACAGTGCCGAAATCTAGACTCGGCGTCGCGTCGAGATCTAGGCCCGACTGTCGTCGTGCTTGTCTTCTGGGTCGACTAGCGTGCCTCGGATGTTCTGGGTATATTTTTGGTGGCCCTGAAAAGGGCCGTTTGTGTTCTAGCCCTGAAAAGGGCTGTTTGTGTTGTTAGCCCTGAAAAGGGCTGTTATGCTCTCCTTCGCTCTCGGTATATTATTACCGGCTCGGCCCGGGTGTACTTGGCCGGTCCCCAGCGGCTCCTCGATGGTCGTGAGTGCCCTGGCGGCTTGGCTGGTGTGGAGCGCGCCCGTCGCAAGGTCGGTGGCGTACCGGGTGGCGTGTAGCCCGGAGAATCTTCGCGGCCGACGTCCTCGGTCTGAGTGGCTGAGGTCCTGGTGGTCGGCTCCCAGTCACTGTCCGACTGCGTGGCCTGGTCTACCGGTGTGATTGTAGACGAAGCCTGCGTGCCACGATGTACTCGCGCCGGCTGAGCAGTTTGTGTAGCCCGGGTACTGGCTCCTATCGGCGATGGTGGTAACGGCGACAGAAGCTGAGGCACCTCCCAGGTTTCCCTTGGGCTCGTGTACCTGCGTACCCGTACGTCCCACGTCGCCAAGAGACTCCTTGGGGGCCTTGTGCGCCTTGGCGGAGGTAGCTCCAGGCGTGCCAGAGTCCAGGGCAGGAGGCTCCACTGCACGTGGCGTTCTGTCCTGGGCCTGGCTGGAACCGGCGATCCCTCGGAGTCCGCTTGCCGCTCTGGGCCCGGTGATGTGGGCGGCGGTAATGACCATGGTCGTTCGGTGAGACGTCCTTTCCTCGACGGCTGCAAGGCTGTGAGGAGAGAGCTCGCGGCAAGTCAAATGACTGCCAAAAAAGTCAACGGTTCGTGCTCTGTGCTAAGCACTACGGGCGGTGAACCGCGACTGATGCCACTGACCGGAGCGCGCTGTCTTATATGCCGCGCTCGGCGACTTTTGTCTGCGGAAAGACATTCCGTCGCTGCGCCGCGTAGCGGCGCGGTCCGGTACCGCTGCCGCTCCGTAAGAGCGCTTGCGGGAAAGCTTCGCTCTCCCGGTTGCGCGTGCGTAGGCGCTTTGTGGCGCCGTTTAGGCCGCCACAGGACCCCCTTGGTTGTATGAGAGCCCCTCGTTTTTGGTGTTTTATGCGAAACGAACTGGTGGACGGATTCTTCTTCCTGACCTAGTTTGTTTTTCCGGCGTTGGTGTCGGTTCTGCCTGTGTTTCCTCTTCTAGTGTGTCTCCTAGGATGTATGCCGGTTTAAGTCTGTCTATTGAGATGTTGATAGGTTTCCCGTTGATTCTTAGTTTGAATGTTTTATTGCCTCTGTTGAGCACCTCGTATGGTCCGTCGTATGGTGGATGGAATGTTGCTGATGGTGCGTCGTGGCGTACGAAAACTTGTGGAGTTGTTTGCAGATCCTTAAAAACAAAGGTTGGTTTCTCCCCATGTCGTTTTATTCTTGGTTGTAATTGCTGCATATTTTTCTTTAGTCTGCCGATGAAATCCTCCGTATCTTCACCGGGTTTGTTGCTCTGATCGTGGAGAAATTGTCCAGGTAGCCGGATCGTTTTTCCGTACACAATCTCTGCTGGTGTGGCTTGTAAGTCTTCTTTCCAAGCGGCTCTAACCCCCAGTAAGATAATGGGTAGGACTTCTGTCCATGCTGTGGTCTGATGGCATCGGATTGCTCCTTTTAATTGTCTATGGAACCGCTCCACCATGCCGTTAGCTGCCGGGTGGTAGGCTGACGTCCTCCAGTGCGTTGTGCCAGTAAGTTGTGTTAAACGTTTGAACAGGTCGGCCTCGAACTGCCGTCCCTGGTCCGTTGTTATTCTTGCTGGCGCTCCATATCTTGAGATCCAGGTTGTGAATATTTTCTGGGCAACTGTCTCTGCTGTGATGTTTCGTATGGGTATTGCCTCTGGCCATCTCGAGAATCGGTCGACTATGGTTAAGCAATATCGATAACCTTTAGATACCGGTAGTTGTCCCACAATGTCGGTATGTATATGTTGAAAACGTTGTGTGGGTTTCATGAAACTTCCCACTGGTGAGTTATTGTGTCTAGTTATCTTTGATCTCTGACACTGTATGCAGGCTCGTGCCCATTGTATGCAATCCTTCTGTGCTTGTGGCCAAACGTATCGTTGTGTAACTAATTTTGCTGATGCCTTTGTTCCTGGATGTGCTAGGTTATGTAGTGTTAGGAAAATTTGATGGCGTAATGCTTCTGGTACGTATGGTCGTGTAATTGGTGTGCTGGTGTCGCAATACAAGCCCTTCGCGGATCCGGGGAGTGGTATCTTCGTGAGTTTGAGTCCTTTGTCTGCGTTTAGGATGTCTCTCAACTGTTCGTCTTCCTCTTGTGCTTGTGCGAGTGCTTCGTAGCTAGTTGCCTTGCTTACTGTTTCTACTCGTGAGAGGGTGTCTGCCACTATGTTCTCCTTTCCCGCAATGTGTCGTATATCGGTAGTGAACTGTCCTATAAATTCTAGGTGTCTTGCTTGACGTGGTGAGCTACGTAGTAAGTCTTGGTTGAAAGCGTATGTTATTGGCTTGTGGTCCGTGTATACTGTGAACGTTCGCCCTTCTAACATGTGCCTGTAATGTCGTATGGCTATGTAGATTGCTAGTAACTCTCTGTCGTACGGGCTGTATTTTCTTTGCGCTTGATTGAGTTTCTTGCTCAGAAATGCGAGTGGTTGCCAATGTTTCTCTACTCGCTGTTGTATTACCGCTCCTATTGCAGTGTCAGAGGCGTCGGTTGTTACGGCGAGTTCTGCTGTTGGGTCTGGATGCGCTAGTAATGCTGCGCGTGCAAGACTATCTTTGCAGCTGTTAAATGCTTGTTCCAAGTTTGTTGTCCACTCGATCGGTGTTTTTCCTTTCTTTTGCCCGTGTAGCACGTCGTTTAAAGTTGCCTGCTCTTGTGCTGCTCCCGCTATGAAACGCCTATAGAAGTTTATGGTGCCCAGGAATTGTCGCATCTGCCTTATGTTTCCTGGTTTTGGAAAGCTTCTTATGGCGTCTACCTTCTCAGGCAGGGGTTGGGTCCCTTCTCCTGAGACTAAGTATCCGAGAAATTTGACTTGCTCGCTTCCGAAGACACATTTGGCTGGGTTGATTTTAATTCCGTATGCGTCCAGCCTGCTGAAAACTTCTCTTAGATGTGCTATGTGTTCTTCTTCCGTGCTGGAGGCTATTAATATATCGTCTATGTAGGCATAGCAATAGCTGAGTCCGTGTAACACCTCATTAATAAAGCGCTGGAATGTTTGCGCTGCGTTTCTTAGTCCGAACGGCATATATAGAAATTTGAACAGGCCGAATGGTGTTGCTATTGCCGTTTTCGGTATATCTGCTGCGTGTACGGGAATCTGATTGTAGGCTCGTACAAGATCGATTGTCGTGAAGATTTTCTTTCCGTGCAGGGTCTGCGAAAAATCTTCTATGTGCGGAATGGGGTACCGATCTGGTACTGTTCTTGCATTTAATTTGCGGTAGTCTCCGCATGGTCTCCAGGCATCTCCTTTCTTTGGCACCATGTGCAGGGGTGATAACCATGGACTTTTTGAAGGTCTAATTATTCCCTCCTGTAGGAGAAGATCGAACTCTGTTTTGGCCGCTCGTAATTTTTCAGGCGCTAACCTACGTGGTCGGCTTGCCTCAGGTTGCCCTGGTGTTGTGGTTATATAATGCTCTGTTGCATGCTTCGTGGTTGTTCGTAGGCCTTCGGGTTGTGTGATCTTCGGAAACTCGGCCATGATGTGATAGTAGCGTGTCTCTTTTAACATCGTCTTGACGGATGCTGTTGTAGTGTAGTGAGATGTGCCTGACGCGGTGAGTCCCGTCTTCCCGTCGATTAGCTTCCTCTTATTTACATCTGGTAGTAGATGGTAGTGTGCCAGGAAGTCTGAACCGATGAGAGGCTGTGCTACGTCGGCTACTATAAAACGCCATGGAAAAGATCGTCTTAATCCGAAGTCTGGTTTTAGCGTTACTGCCCCGTATGTCATTATCCTCGTGCCGTTTGCTGCGTACAATTCAAAGGTTTGTATCTCACGTCTACCTTGCATCATTCTGCGCGGGTAGACGCTTACGTCTGATCCAGTATCTATTAAGTACTTTGTTTTTGCTACTCTGTCTATCATGTACAAGCGGCGAGGTTCGGGGCCGTGGTCATTGGCCGCTATCAATGACCGGCCTCGTCGTTTTTCGGTTTTTTGAATGTGCACGGTTGAGTGCATTTTCGTGCTTCTGCTCCGAATCTTCTATGATAGTAGCATACGCCTTCTTGCTTAGGCGTTTCCTGCCTTGTTCTGCTCTTTGAACGACTCCTTGCCCGACTTTGATGGCTTCTTGCGTCTGTTCGTCTTATCAATCTCGCCATTTGTGTGGTGAGTGCTGCGACTTGCTTTGTAAGCGCTTCTATCTGCGTTGCCCATGGAGCAGTTGCTTGTGTGGCTGCTGCCTGTGGTGCTGCTGCTACGAGTGCTCTGCTGCTGACGTCGTGTATTTTGTCTGCTTGCTCTGCCACGCTGCTTAGGCTGTCGTCTGTTCTGGTTGCTAGGATTGCTTGCATTTGTGGAGGCAACCTTCCCAGCCACAGGGTTCGTAAGAGCTCGCCTGACACAGTACTGCCGGCAAGTGTTGCTAAATGTCGGAGGAATTGCGATGGCTTACGATCGCCTAGTTCCTCGTGTTCTAACAGCTGCCTAATCTGCTGCTCTCGTGAATCGGAGAGTCGTTGAATCAGAGCCTTCTTTAACGTATCGTACTTCCTCTCCTTCGGTGGGTGAGTGATGACGTCTTTAATCTCTCGCGCCTGCTTAGGCTCTATTCGTGAGAGCACGTGTGCGTACTTAACGTTGTCGTCCTCGATGCTGCAGATTGCGAACTGGCCTTCCGCCTGGGCGAACCATAGTTCCGGATCTTCTGGCCAGAAGGGTGGTATGCGTACCCCCATTCGGCTGTGTTGCTCTTCGTCGTCGATGAGGATCGTGCTCTCCTTGCTTTTTGGCATCCTTCTACGTCGGGGTCACCAATGTAGCGGCTTGGCTGATAGACGCAAAGGATAGGCATGACGGTGATGACAAGACGTACTTTTATGGTTGTAGCGGTTTATTTTTATGTACAGAGCTATATACACTAGTATGTACAGTGCCGAAATCTAGACACGGCGTCGCGTCGAGATCTAGGCCCGACTGTCGTCGTGCTTGTCTTCTGGGTCGACTAGCGTGCCTCGGATGTTCTGGGTATATTTTTGGTGGCCCTGAAAAGGGCCGTTTGTGTTCTAGCCCTGAAAAGGGCTGTTTGTGTTGTTAGCCCTGAAAAGGGCTGTTATGCTCTCCTTCGCTCTCGGTATATTATTACCGGCTCGGCCCGGGTGTACTTGGCCGGTCCCCAGCGGCTCCTCGATGGTCGTGAGTGCCCTGGCGGCTTGGCTGGTGTGGAGCGCGCCCGTCGCAAGGTCGGTGGCGTACCGGGTGGCGTGTAGCCGGAGAATCTTCGCGGCCGACGTCCTCGGTCTGAGTGGCTGAGGTCCTGGTGGTCGGCTCCCAGTCACTGTCCGACTGCGTGGCCTGGTCTACCGGTGTGATTGTAGACGACGCCTGCGTGCCACGATGTACTCGCGCCGGCTGAGCAGTTTGTGTAGCCCGGGTACTGGCTCCTATCGGCGATGGTGGTAACGGCGACAGAAGCTGAGGCACCTCCCAGGTTTCCCTTGGGCTCGTGTACCTGCGTACCCGTACGTCCCACGTCGCCAAGAGACTCCTTGGGGGCCTTGTGCGCCTTGGCGGAGGTAGCTCCAGGCGTGCCAGAGTCCAGGGCAGGAGGCTCCACTGCACGTGGCGTTCTGTCCTGGGCCTGGCTGGAACCGGCGATCCCTCGGAGTCCGCTTGCCGCTCTGGGCCCGGTGATGTGGGCGGCGGTAATGACCATGGTCGTTCGGTGAGACGTCCTTTCCTCGACGGCTGCAAGGCTGTGAGGAGAGAGCTCGCGGCAAGTCAAATGACTGCCAAAAAAGTCAACGGTTCGTGCTCTGTGCTAAGCACTACGGGCGGTGAACCGCGACTGATGCCACTGACCGGAGCGCGCTGTCTTATATGCCGCGCTCGGCGACTTTTGTCTGCGGAAAGACATTCCGTCGCTGCGCCGCGTAGCGGCGCGGTCCGGTACCGCTGCCGCTCCGTAAGAGCGCTTGCGGGAAAGCTTCGCTCTCCCGGTTGCGCGTGCGTAGGCGCTTTGTGGCGCCGTTTAGGCCGCCACAGGACCCCCTTGGTTGTATGAGAGCCCCTCGTTTTTGGTGTTTTATGCGAAACGAACTGGTGGACGGATTCTTCTTCCTGACCTAGTTTGTTTTTCCGGCGTTGGTGTCGGTTCTGCCTGTGTTTCCTCTTCTAGTGTGTCTCCTAGGATGTATGCCGGTTTAAGTCTGTCTATTGAGATGTTGATAGGTTTCCCGTTGATTCTTAGTTTGAATGTTTTATTGCCTCTGTTGAGCACCTCGTATGGTCCGTCGTATGGTGGATGGAATGTTGCTGATGGTGCGTCGTGGCGTACGAAAACTTGTGGAGTTGTTTGCAGATCCTTAAAAACAAAGGTTGGTTTCTCCCCATGTCGTTTTATTCTTGGTTGTAATTGCTGCATATTTTTCTTTAGTCTGCCGATGAAATCCTCCGTATCTTCACCGGGTTTGTTGCTCTGATCGTGGAGAAATTGTCCAGGTAGCCGGATCGTTTTTCCGTACACAATCTCTGCTGGTGTGGCTTGTAAGTCTTCTTTCCAAGCGGCTCTAACCCCCAGTAAGATAATGGGTAGGACTTCTGTCCATGCTGTGGTCTGATGGCATCGGATTGCTCCTTTTAATTGTCTATGGAACCGCTCCACCATGCCGTTAGCTGCCGGGTGGTAGGCTGACGTCCTCCAGTGCGTTGTGCCAGTAAGTTGTGTTAAACGTTTGAACAGGTCGGCCTCGAACTGCCGTCCCTGGTCCGTTGTTATTCTTGCTGGCGCTCCATATCTTGAGATCCAGGTTGTGAATATTTTCTGGGCAACTGTCTCTGCTGTGATGTTTCGTATGGGTATTGCCTCTGGCCATCTCGAGAATCGGTCGACTATGGTTAAGCAATATCGATAACCTTTAGATACCGGTAGTTGTCCCACAAT
The DNA here is from genome assembly GCA_963971435.1 of Lasius platythorax. Lineage (NCBI taxonomy): Eukaryota > Metazoa > Arthropoda > Insecta > Hymenoptera > Formicidae > Lasius > Lasius platythorax. Next base: position 21,098,223 of record OZ020537.1, on the reverse strand, counting down.
GTCGGTATGTATATGTTGAAAACGTTGTGTGGGTTTCATGAAACTTCCCACTGGTGAGTTATTGTGTCTAGTTATCTTTGATCTCTGACACTGTATGCAGGCTCGTGCCCATTGTATGCAATCCTTCTGTGCTTGTGGCCAAACGTATCGTTGTGTAACTAATTTTGCTGATGCCTTTGTTCCTGGATGTGCTAGGTTATGTAGTGTTAGGAAAATTTGATGGCGTAATGCTTCTGGTACGTATGGTCGTGTAATTGGTGTGCTGGTGTCGCAATACAAGCCCTTCGCGGATCCGGGGAGTGGTATCTTCGTGAGTTTGAGTCCTTTGTCTGCGTTTAGGATGTCTCTCAACTGTTCGTCTTCCTCTTGTGCTTGTGCGAGTGCTTCGTAGCTAGTTGCCTTGCTTACTGTTTCTACTCGTGAGAGGGTGTCTGCCACTATGTTCTCCTTTCCCGCAATGTGTCGTATATCGGTAGTGAACTGTCCTATAAATTCTAGGTGTCTTGCTTGACGTGGTGAGCTACGTAGTAAGTCTTGGTTGAAAGCGTATGTTATTGGCTTGTGGTCCGTGTATACTGTGAACGTTCGCCCTTCTAACATGTGCCTGTAATGTCGTATGGCTATGTAGATTGCTAGTAACTCTCTGTCGTACGGGCTGTATTTTCTTTGCGCTTGATTGAGTTTCTTGCTCAGAAATGCGAGTGGTTGCCAATGTTTCTCTACTCGCTGTTGTATTACCGCTCCTATTGCAGTGTCAGAGGCGTCGGTTGTTACGGCGAGTTCTGCTGTTGGGTCTGGATGCGCTAGTAATGCTGCGCGTGCAAGACTATCTTTGCAGCTGTTAAATGCTTGTTCCAAGTTTGTTGTCCACTCGATCGGTGTTTTTCCTTTCTTTTGCCCGTGTAGCACGTCGTTTAAAGTTGCCTGCTCTTGTGCTGCTCCCGCTATGAAACGCCTATAGAAGTTTATGGTGCCCAGGAATTGTCGCATCTGCCTTATGTTTCCTGGTTTTGGAAAGCTTCTTATGGCGTCTACCTTCTCAGGCAGGGGTTGGGTCCCTTCTCCTGAGACTAAGTATCCGAGAAATTTGACTTGCTCGCTTCCGAAGACACATTTGGCTGGGTTGATTTTAATTCCGTATGCGTCCAGCCTGCTGAAAACTTCTCTTAGATGTGCTATGTGTTCTTCTTCCGTGCTGGAGGCTATTAATATATCGTCTATGTAGGCATAGCAATAGCTGAGTCCGTGTAACACCTCATTAATAAAGCGCTGGAATGTTTGCGCTGCGTTTCTTAGTCCGAACGGCATATATAGAAATTTGAACAGGCCGAATGGTGTTGCTATTGCCGTTTTCGGTATATCTGCTGCGTGTACGGGAATCTGATTGTAGGCTCGTACAAGATCGATTGTCGTGAAGATTTTCTTTCCGTGCAGGGTCTGCGAAAAATCTTCTATGTGCGGAATGGGGTACCGATCTGGTACTGTTCTTGCATTTAATTTGCGGTAGTCTCCGCATGGTCTCCAGGCATCTCCTTTCTTTGGCACCATGTGCAGGGGTGATAACCATGGACTTTTTGAAGGTCTAATTATTCCCTCCTGTAGGAGAAGATCGAACTCTGTTTTGGCCGCTCGTAATTTTTCAGGCGCTAACCTACGTGGTCGGCTTGCCTCAGGTTGCCCTGGTGTTGTGGTTATATAATGCTCTGTTGCATGCTTCGTGGTTGTTCGTAGGCCTTCGGGTTGTGTGATCTTCGGAAACTCGGCCATGATGTGATAGTAGCGTGTCTCTTTTAACATCGTCTTGACGGATGCTGTTGTAGTGTAGTGAGATGTGCCTGACGCGGTGAGTCCCGTCTTCCCGTCGATTAGCTTCCTCTTATTTACATCTGGTAGTAGATGGTAGTGTGCCAGGAAGTCTGAACCGATGAGAGGCTGTGCTACGTCGGCTACTATAAAACGCCATGGAAAAGATCGTCTTAATCCGAAGTCTGGTTTTAGCGTTACTGCCCCGTATGTCATTATCCTCGTGCCGTTTGCTGCGTACAATTCAAAGGTTTGTATCTCACGTCTACCTTGCATCATTCTGCGCGGGTAGACGCTTACGTCTGATCCAGTATCTATTAAGTACTTTGTTTTTGCTACTCTGTCTATCATGTACAAGCGGCGAGGTTCGGGGCCGTGGTCATTGGCCGCTATCAATGACCGGCCTCGTCGTTTTTCGGTTTTTTGAATGTGCACGGTTGAGTGCATTTTCGTGCTTCTGCTCCGAATCTTCTATGATAGTAGCATACGCCTTCTTGCTTAGGCGTTTCCTGCCTTGTTCTGCTCTTTGAACGACTCCTTGCCCGACTTTGATGGCTTCTTGCGTCTGTTCGTCTTATCAATCTCGCCATTTGTGTGGTGAGTGCTGCGACTTGCTTTGTAAGCGCTTCTATCTGCGTTGCCCATGGAGCAGTTGCTTGTGTGGCTGCTGCCTGTGGTGCTGCTGCTACGAGTGCTCTGCTGCTGACGTCGTGTATTTTGTCTGCTTGCTCTGCCACGCTGCTTAGGCTGTCGTCTGTTCTGGTTGCTAGGATTGCTTGCATTTGTGGAGGCAACCTTCCCAGCCACAGGGTTCGTAAGAGCTCGCCTGACACAGTACTGCCGGCAAGTGTTGCTAAATGTCGGAGGAATTGCGATGGCTTACGATCGCCTAGTTCCTCGTGTTCTAACAGCTGCCTAATCTGCTGCTCTCGTGAATCGGAGAGTCGTTGAATCAGAGCCTTCTTTAACGTATCGTACTTCCTCTCCTTCGGTGGGTGAGTGATGACGTCTTTAATCTCTCGCGCCTGCTTAGGCTCTATTCGTGAGAGCACGTGTGCGTACTTAACGTTGTCGTCCTCGATGCTGCAGATTGCGAACTGGCCTTCCGCCTGGGCGAACCATAGTTCCGGATCTTCTGGCCAGAAGGGTGGTATGCGTACCCCCATTCGGCTGTGTTGCTCTTCGTCGTCGATGAGGATCGTGCTCTCCTTGCTTTTTGGCATCCTTCTACGTCGGGGTCACCAATGTAGCGGCTTGGCTGATAGACGCAAAGGATAGGCATGACGGTGATGACAAGACGTACTTTTATGGTTGTAGCGGTTTATTTTTATGTACAGAGCTATATACACTAGTATGTACAGTGCCGAAATCTAGACACGGCGTCGCGTCGAGATCTAGGCCCGACTGTCGTCGTGCTTGTCTTCTGGGTCGACTAGCGTGCCTCGGATGTTCTGGGTATATTTTTGGTGGCCCTGAAAAGGGCCGTTTGTGTTCTAGCCCTGAAAAGGGCTGTTTGTGTTGTTAGCCCTGAAAAGGGCTGTTATGCTCTCCTTCGCTCTCGGTATATTATTACCGGCTCGGCCTGGGTGTACTTGGCCGGTCCCCAGCGGCTCCTCGATGGTCGTGAGTGCCCTGGCGGCTTGGCTGGTGTGGAGCGCGCCCGTCGCAAGGTCGGTGGCGTACCGGGTGGCGTGTAGCCGGAGAATCTTCGCGGCCGACGTCCTCGGTCTGAGTGGCTGAGGTCCTGGTGGTCGGCTCCCAGTCACTGTCCGACTGCGTGGCCTGGTCTACCGGTGTGATTGTAGACGACGCCTGCGTGCCACGATGTACTCGCGCCGGCTGAGCAGTTTGTGTAGCCCGGGTACTGGCTCCTATCGGCGATGGTGGTAACGGCGACAGAAGCTGAGGCACCTCCCAGGTTTCCCTTGGGCTCGTGTACCTGCGTACCCGTACGTCCCACGTCGCCAAGAGACTCCTTGGGGGCCTTGTGCGCCTTGGCGGAGGTAGCTCCAGGCGTGCCAGAGTCCAGGGCAGGAGGCTCCACTGCACGTGGCGTTCTGTCCTGGGCCTGGCTGGAACCGGCGATCCCTCGGAGTCCGCTTGCCGCTCTGGGCCCGGTGATGTGGGCGGCGGTAATGACCATGGTCGTTCGGTGAGACGTCCTTTCCTCGACGGCTGCAAGGAGAGAGCTCGCGGCAAGTCAAATGACTGCCAAAAAAGTCAACGGTTCGTGCTCTGTGCTAAGCACTACGGGCGGTGAACCGCGACTGATGCCACTGACCGGAGCGCGCTGTCTTATATGCCGCGCTCGGCGACTTTTGTCTGCGGAAAGACATTCCGTCGCTGCGCCGCGTAGCGGCGCGGTCCGGTACCGCTGCCGCTCCGTAAGAGCGCTTGCGGGAAAGCTTCGCTCTCCCGGTTGCGCGTGCGTAGGCGCTTTGTGGCGCCGTTTAGGCCGCCACAAAGTCTATATTGGGAATCAGAAAATAATAAGGATATAATATTTCCAAATAGAACGTTTATATTAGGTGATTCTGCGTATCCATCCCTATCTTGGTTAGTATCACCGTTTAAAAATAATGGTCAACTCAAACAAATTGAATTTAATTTTATACATTCGTCTACGCGCATGGCAGTAGAAAGAACTTTTGGTATATTGAAAGGACGCTTTCAGCGTTTAAAATTTTTCAACGAATATCAAGATATTCAATTTATAATTTAAATAGTTATTGCATGTTGTATTTTTTACATAATATATGCATCGATGGCTTTGATGATGGTATGGATTTATATGATGAAGATAATGATGCGGATGTTAATTTATATGAAAGAGAAAATGACAGACACGAAGAAAATGATAACGATCGAAGATCAAGTTTATTTTATGAAATGTTTCCGCAGTAAACAAATAATTACATCATATTCATAAACCTTTTATAATCCTGTGTATTTGTACTTTTAGAAATAAAATTATTTTTATTCGTACTCTGTCTATGCATCTTTTAAACTTTTATTACAGAAAATATAACTACTCAATGCATTTGTTTAAAATAGAAAAAAAATTTCTTGAGAAGCATGTATAAATTTATGCAAATACATTATGTACTATGTAATGACTCGAAGAAAAAAAGACGAAACTATATTAAATAATAAACTAGTAGTTCTTATTATTAAAATAAGATTACTTTGAAAACTTTTATAGACTTATTAATTTAGTAACGATGTACAACTTTTAATAATAAAACTAAAATGTCTTTGGCGTATAGGAACTTTGTGAAAACTATTATATAAACTTCCTAATAAGATATAATGACATATTTTGTATAACAAAACAAAAGTATCTGTTTGAAAACTGTTGAATATGACGCTTGCAGCGCCTTGTAGCGCTTCTATGTTCGCACATGTACGACGCGCTTAAGGATACCGAACTCGTTCATAGGACCCTGATAGCACAGAAGATTTCAGTTATGTTGCAAGGACGTTTCAATGTCTCAATTGTGTATCATTACATTTGTAATGTCTCTGAGATCATCTTTTTTGAAATATTGCAATTGCAATATTTCTGCAATCATCTTGATTGTAACCTTACATTTGAAATGTTTCTGTAATGTAGTATTTTGCAACATTACAAATGCAAAGTTTCTGAGAGGTTTCTGAGACCTCTCAATTAATAAATGAGCATCGCGTGTGTGTATGTATATATATATTGTCGCGAAATGATCGCCGGGACGGTGCAGTAGTATTAGTGTATACCTTGGACGATAAACGATCAAATTTTTGTCTGCCAAAGATATTTTTGTCTTACGTAAAAGGTATGTACAGTGCTCTTATAATTAACATATAAAAATATGAAAACAAGTTACATGAAATATCGATGGCTTGTTATTTTAATAGAAAAGTTGTAAATCAGTTACAAAGAAAATACATATTTTGTGTCCGGAAGAGGTTAGGTTTTTGAAATTTTTAAGTAACCATATACACGTCTTTAAAACGGCTCGAGTAGTAATAAAATTGTTTAATAAAAAATTTAGTATTATAGATCAAAAGTAGAGTAATAATAATAAATAGCTGAGATGTTTAATTTGTTAAAATAAAGACTCTGACCGAAGTCGAACAAAAATTGTCTTCGCTATTCACTAACAATAAGTCTTTCTAGAATGTTATTTGATTTTAATGTGTGATATATATTTCTATTGAATATTTTTAAGTTCAGTTTGATAGACTTCTCAAACCAAAAACTATGTCTTTATTCACATTTATAACGACCAAAATTATTAAAGTAGTATTTGGATCGGTAAGAACAATCATCTAATTTTTTGGAAAATGTGCTGTTTGAATATATAATTAAAGACTTGATATTTGATTCGAGAACATTTTAGAAAGAGTTAGTGAATAGCGAAGACAATTTTTGTTCGACTCTGATCTTTATTAAAATAAATTAAATTCTTTGCCTTCTAAAATACTATAGTATGCGTGTAACATTCTATTATTATATAATTATTAGTATAGACACATGAACATATATTTAGACACAAAAATATATACATTTGGCATTAATTAAAACCGAAGTATATCTACTGTTTCAATTGTAGGTCTATTGGCACTAGTGGTGAAAATATCTGATGCTTTTGATTGGCTGATTTTGGTGCTCGCCAAAGAAATTTGTCATTTAAGAAAGTACTCAATAAAAAGTACTCAACCAGAAGTATGTATATATATACAATAATTTATAATATAATAAATCCAGTAAACACAAGCTAACAGCAACATATTATTATTTTTATATTATTTTTATTTTCAGTAAACATCAGGAAACAGCGGACGCAAATGCAATATAAATTATAACAAAAATTATCACATTATATATATTTTAATAATATAAGAAAATAATATAATATATTATAATAAATTAGAGTGTAATAAATAAAACTATTGTGATTTAATAAAATATTTGTTTTTATATTAATAATGTATTTATTCCCGTATATATATTTTCTTACATTTCTGCAATGTTGCAAATGAAATCAAAGAGGACATTGCACCAACCTCACCGAAAAGTTCCAGAAACATTTCCGTAATATTTCAGGAACGTTTCTTGCGGACCAAAGCGGACATTTTAACGTTGCTGCAATCTTGCAGAGACGTCTCAGAGACATTACGCAACGTAACTGTAATAGTTTCAATGTTTCAATGTATTATTCCTGCAACGTTGCAGAAATCTTTCTGTGCTATCAGGGGAAGCTCGTGTGTGGCGCTGTATTTTTTCTGTTATGTTACGTTACGTTACGTTGCAGTGTGCATGTCAAAATTCATTCTTGTCCGTAGTATTTTATTTTACTTTCAAAGATAGACACATTGCTTATGTAAAGTTCTAATCAATTATACGTATTTAACCACAGATAGATTGCGTAATTATTTAGATAACCCTGCGCAACAAAAACTGTTTAAACTATAAATATATTGGCCCATGTTCTCACCTTACTTTTATCGTTAAAAGCGCTTTTAAGCATTCAGTTTACTATATGCTTAAAAGCGCTGTTAATAAAAATGATTTGAGAATACTGGCCATTATGTTTTATTCAACGTAAGTTTTAAAGTAAGATAATCAAACCAAAAATTATTTTCATGAAAATACACTTTTCTTACTTTTTAAATGACAGCATATTATTAACAGAAAATGAATCTTTTAATTCTATTAATTGTTTCAATAATTGGCATTTCTCATTTTCTATTCTCATTCGTTCTCTATGCCTCTCTTCTTTCTTTTGCATCTTCCGATTTACTACCATTTCTTTCCATAATAACTGTTTTTCTTTTAATTGTAATTTCTCATCTATTTTCTTCAATTTTTCATCTTCTTTCTAATTCTTTTCATATATTCTTTTTTAATACTTTTAGATGTTCCAACCATTGCTTTTCTAATTCCAATTTTGTCTTGGCAACAAATGTCGCAGATGCAGCTCGACTTTTTTTCTTTTTTCAGACGATGATGTTTCAGAAAGTGGTGTTTCAGAACGTGATGTTTCATCAGAAGGTGGTGTTTCAGAAGGTGATGCCATATTTAATGATTTCTGTTGGCATTCCATTTTTGAAATTTTCGTTGACAAATATTCAGATGTAGATGAAGACGCCCGTTTTCTTATTACTGCCGATGATATTTGCTGATCAAATTCGACGAATGAAGATGACTGTCTTTTACTTCCAAAAGGTAAAGAACTGATAACGTGATTGCAATTAATATTTTGTCGGTGTCCAAACATATTTTGCATTTCGTTAAAATAAACAAATGTCATTGGACTTCTTCCCGATTTGGAATTATTATCGATACATTCTTTATATTTCTTTAAAAGAGCATTTAAATTTCCATCTGGTCTGATCAGCAGTCACCTGAAATTCATTAATCATAATATTCATTAGTTATGTTTTATACCGATCGAGGATTTCAAATCATGTATATACAAAGCAAAATTATACTTACATTATATCCTTTAATGTTTGTAACTTTTTCGCAATATTCTGCCAAAGTTTTTATTTCTTAACGTTTTCTTTATCAGGTTACATAGCATTATATGCAGTTAATAAACCTAATGTGGCATTATGGTTCCAATGGAATGCTATAAATATATACATTACATGACGCACAAATCTAAAAGTATACCTCGATATCAATTTAAGAAACTTATAATTTCAATTACTTATGGAAATACCATCTAAAAACATCGATTAATTCTAAAGATGTGAAACTGTTGCTGACTATCTTTTGTAAACATATTAATATGTTTGTGCTATGTTGTAAACATAGCCAACAATGTCCAATTAATTTCAATAGTTATAAATAGTGTAACATTTCTACAACAAATATATATATTTGTTGTAAAAACCCTCTGTTTTTTCACTCTGTTTTTAAAGTTGAATGATTTTGACTTTTTAAAGAGTGATCAATCATTCTTAAAGGGCAAAACTTTAAGAAATTTAGGTTTAAAGAAAGACTTTGAGAGTATGCTTACATTCGTATTTTCCAATCTTTTTAAATGGCTCGCACTTATGATTGTTAAACGCCTCCGTATCAATGAAAATGCCATCACAAGTGGCTCAAACGCAAGAATTGAAATCCTATACAATCGTTAATAAAAAAGTTAACCTCAAATATAAGTTATAAATGTACTAATAAAAGTAATAAATCTTACAATTAATGTAAAATATAAATCGTTATTTATGATTATAAAGTACATAATACTTATCATTGTAATTTTTTATTGCACAAACAATTCAAACCTTAATAAGGATAAGTATATAGATTCAAAGATTCTATCGCGAAATACTGGGAGCGGATGCGTTCTTCGGTCAAAAGCACATTCCAACTCTCCTCCCGAGCAGAGTCAAATAGTGTTGAGTTTGAATCAAATTCTAAATGGAAAGCGTCGTGTGTCGATTTGTGTCAAAAGTGTCGACAGTGTTCCCTAAAAGGAAAGCAGCCTATATCTCGTGTACTAATTGCGATGCCTCATATGTAGGCCAAACCCTGAGGTTTCTAAAAACTAGAATAAACGAGCACCGTAACCATATAAAAAGAAATACATCGCAACGCTCAGTGATAACGGATCACAGACTGACGAACCACGAATTCAATTGGAAAAACGTGAAAATTTTAGATGAAGAACCGATCTTAACCAAAAAACTGCTGTCAGAAATGATATACATTAAAAGGCAAAAAACAGCATTAATTTACAGACTGACACAGAACAATTAGATCAAATTTACACTCCAATTCTAGACAGCTTACAGTATATTTAGTCTCTTTTTTTATCATCAACAATCCCCAAAAAACTTGTTTGTGTAAATCACGGTTTTTGTTTGACATTTATATCTGACGGTACAGACATTGTTATGATCGGTGTGCGAAATGAGTCACAACAATTTCTTATACTTGTGCGGTGCGATCTCGTGGCTTCCTGTGCATTTGTACGATTGTCTTGGTGAGTTGCCTCTTGCAATTATTACAGTAATGGACAACAATTGATATATTGTTCTTTGACATAGGGATGGCATTGCGTTTTTCAATGCACATCCTCCTTTCTCGGCGGGCACCGATCTGGAGGTGTCTCTAGAGAGAATCGTGGGGTAATTTGGATGCCGCGTAGATACAATAGCATGTAACCCTATTATCAACTTATTTCAAATGTACTTATTTAACTTTGTATATGTTCTGTCCATCGGTTATGATTATGACGCTTCTTATATTATAAAATTTGCTTGTTCATACAGTTACTGAAGATGGCCCGAAGTGGGACCGAAACGTCTAAAAAAAGTTTTTTAATTCTATAATAAAGTGTAATTTATTTTAAATGATTGTGTTTACTCGCGCCTTCACCTATGCTGTTTGGCTCTAATTAGTCGTTTCATCTTATTATTATCATTCCTAGAGTGTATAATCTATTTTATTTATAAGTATTATGTGGTGAACTAAAATTTATTCATTAAAGAACAGACGTTTCGACTCACTTCGTGTCCTTTTCAATGATAATAATAATATATAAATTAGTGCAGAACATAAAAGAAATAAATTAAATTAAAACGAACATGACAAGATCTGTATGAAACGCTGCAAATTATAAAGAAACGGACGCAACGCAAAAGATAATAAATCGTTGTCAATAACAAATTTAGTCGCTGTACGATAAAATATACATCGTTTTGAATCGCAAAACCGCTATTCCATGATCTGCGAATGACCACGTGAAAAGGAACTCAAGATGAGCGCACTCACCCAAAAAATGACGACACTCCCAAATAGTATGAGAAGGCGAATCGTAAGTATGGTATAGTCCACAAAAACTCTCTCGCAACTGTCATTATAACTGTTGAATGTAGACAGGCCGGAATAGAGATGTAAAAGGCTGTGAGTGAGCGTAGCTTTCACGGTATAGAAAAAGTGGGAGCAGAAAATAGGCAAAAATGTGAAGATATCTGTAAAAAGGGGGAAAGTCCATTGGAAATAGAAATCGGAAAATATAAATACATGTAAATAATGAAATAAAACTGACAAGAGAGTACTTACGTTGAGGTTGTCAATAAATTAAATATGTCAGAAAATTAAAAATTAAAGACGTAAAGAAAAATTGTCAGAAAGATAAAATTGTCAATAAATTAAACATGTCCAAAATTAGAATTAAAGATATGAAAAAGAAAAAAATTAAAATTGTCAGGAAGATAAAACTGTCCGGTAGAGTAAGACATGTAAACTAAGTCAAAACAGAGAAAAACTGAAAACTTGTCTGCAGGGCGTCTACACCACGAATGAGACAAACACATGGAGGAGGGTAGAGAACGGAAATCACAGAAGATCAATAAATATAACAAAACAAACCGTGAGACAAAAGGACAAAAACACAAAGGAGCGAGAGAATCAGGAGAATACAATTAAGAGCACTTTTTAACGATAGGATAATAAGAATTATCGAGGAGACTCGTGTCATTATCACGTGCCGATAAGGGCAATGTAACGGTTACTTTGGATCGAGCGGATTACATCCAAAAAATGGAAACATTATTAAACGATAATAACACGTACTCGTTAGTCACCAGAGATCCGACTAGGACAATAACAAATAATCTCCGTTTTTTACTGATGAGGTAGAAGAAACGAAATTATATATCTATAAATAATTATAAATCGCTGCTCCTTAGCGATGGAGTATTACCTCGAGCGTACGGTCTTCCCAAGATTCATAAAAATAATTGTCCACTGAAAATTATTATTTCATCTATTAATAGCCCCCTACACTCCTTTGCACATTTCTTACATCATATCATTTTTGAGAGCATTCCCAAGGCACAGAGTCACATTGTAAATAGCTACGATCTTATAGATAAATTAAACGCCTTATACACTCGCCAGCAAAATTAAGGGATCAGTTTAAAACCTGCAAATTTTGTCGATATTTAAGAGGCTATATCTTAGCTTCCAGGGATCGCAGGACAATTTTTCTAGACGCGTTTTAAAGGGTTAGCCTCTACTTTAAAATGACTTTAATAATATTTTTCGCCTCATTAAAGGAACCAGAAAGGTTTGAAATTTTGAAAAAATCGATGTTTGGTTTTTTACATAATCGGTCAGTATAATTTTTTAAGAACATTTTGACGCAAGTCATTTTATAGCATGGGCAATTTTTGAACTTCGTAAGTATCAATTTTTTAGCCGTAATCCTGTTCCCAAACTATAACTGCGTTTTTCTTAAAACAGCATTTTCCGCTAGTTTTGCCGCGATAACTCAAGAACGGCTAAAGATATCGACTTGATTTTTTTTTAATTGAAGATAAAGATGTATTACATAAACTGAACCAATGTCTGCATATAAAAATTAATTTTTTAATACCGTTTTAACAACAAATAACTTGAATTTTTCAAAGTTCTTGATTTTTTAGCCACCATAGCTTTAATTTTTACGGTTTTTTTACAGAATTTAGGTTCAGCTTATAGAGAGAGATCTCACCAACAAAATGGCGCTAAGAAAATTGAAAAACTTCAACTCGTTCACCCGGAATCGCGGCAAGAAAAAAGCAGTTCGCGAGTTGCGCGGTCACCTTTAGATATAAATACCTCCCAATTAATAATGTTTCTGGAAGTTTCAAAGCTTGTTTTGTTTGTCAAGAATGCATTAAAAAACTTGCAAAAAAGAAAATTTGTGTAAGTTAATTTGTTTGTCCACAACCGTCATTCGAATCTCACCCAGTTTTCGGCCGTTGAAACCTTTCTGGTTCCCTTAAACTGTCTTTTTTGTGAAGATCAAAAGCAGGTTGTGTTAGAGTTCTGGAAATTTCGTGACTTTGCAGCCTTCCACGGGCAAAACAAGGACGAGGTGAAAAATATCACCATATCAGTTTCAAAGTCGAGAACTTTTCCTTTAAAATGCCGTAAAGAAAATTGCTCTAGCATGCCTAGAAGCTGAGTTATTGGCTTCCAAAGTCAACTTTGCATTTTGCAAAATTATGGTCAAATACCGCCGGCATTTGCGTTACCCGATGTGCACCACGAGGAGGTTGCTCGGTCGGAATTTGCACATCGTGTGTGTGTGTGTGTGTGTGTGTGTGTGTGTGCGTGTGTGTGTGCGTGTGCGTGTGCGTGTGCGTGTGCGTGTGCGTGTGCGCGCGTGTGTGTGTGTGTGTGTGTGTGTGTGTTAGGAGAGATAAGGACCTACGGTTTGTCACTCTCGTGGTATTTAATGACTCCAAACCCTTTCTGTGTGTGTTTAGTAGCGTGTATTACCCTCTTGTTACCTTATTACTTCTTGGCATCGCTCTTGCATATTGATGCATCGACGTATCAATTCTTGGGGGATATCGTTCCAAAGCCGTCGAAGCGTATCTTCCAATGCTTCCAATGTTACAGGAGGTCTTTCCAGATTTCGCAGTCTAGCCCAGTCAAATTAGAAATCGTCTGCGGAAAAAGTCCCAGAAGGCTGGATTTTGGTATACAGCGAGATATTGTCATTTAAAACAATGTCTCAAAAGTCCCCATCGATACCACCCCTGTTAAAAATTTTATAGGGGGTGAAAGGGAGTGAAAAACAGTTTTTCGCGAATATCTTTGAAAATATTGATATTTTTTGGCATATATAGTCATTATAAAATTTGTAGCTTATGAAGTTTGCTACGAAAAAGGTCTCATTACTTATTTTCGCAGAACCAACCGTTTTTTAGTAAAACGGCTTACAAAGTCCCACCCTCGTACTTCATCGATAAAATGTACTTCTTTCCACACCACCGCTGAGGTAGAGTACTAGGCGCGTTTTTTTCGAATGTGGTGTCCCCAGTAGGCCTAATCCACATTTTTTTTCGAACTGATATCAATTCTCTGCTTCTTCTGCAATTTCTGGAGCTTCCTCAATTTCAATGGCCTCTGCGTCCGTCTCTTCCATTTCTACAGTTTCCGCTAAGAAATCTGTCGGATCAAGTTCTTCATAGATTTCAGCATAGGTCTCTTCCGTGGTATCTGCTGTTGCATTCAAGCAAGACCGGCCACGACTATTACCACATACTGCTGAACAGCGCAAGCCAATTTTTCTGCAACTACAGTTAAAGCCGCAGCCTTTGAAGCAATTGCAGAAAACAGTGTTTAACAGTATGTCTGGTGCAGGGGGTAAAAGAGTTTGAATCGGCTCCAAACTTTCATTTACGGTCATCCATCCCCAGTCTTCGGGATTGAGGTCGTTCCCAAGCCATTTTTGCACTTGATAATACACTCGAGATAGATGTTGTTGTGCAACACTCGATGTTGGAGGAAATGTCGATAATTTTACAGCCTTATTGAATCTTATAGATTTTACAAATGAACAGTATCGGAAATTATTTATTGATATTTCGTTGTGTGGAGCACCGTACATTGCCAAAATAAAGCGTATTCTATTATCAAAAATCAATTGTGGTGAACATTGTGTAATTTTGAAAACCTCTGGACAATTCGTCAAATCGCTCCGTTTTTCAAATAATTTTACAGCTTTTGTTTTTCCCTTATTAAATAATGAAGACGTCGTATCGCACCCAGTAACTGCATGTAAAAATAAAATATGATCTTTATTTTTTTGGAACGAGTCAAAACTTTTTGAAGAATATATTTTTGTTTAGATTCTTGCTTTTCCTGGCTTGAGAAAATAAATTTCTTTATCGGCTAAAGTTCGTGCAATCAACAGTATTAATAAATCGACGTCTTCACCTACAACAATAGTTTTATTTCTATTACATTGTTCCAGTGCTCTTTCAATAATTAGAATGTCAGCATCATCTTCAGCCTGTTTTACGTTGATGTTAGCAGCTTCAAATTTTTCGGATAACATGGAAATAAATCTACTTTTGTTATTTTTGTTCGAAAGAAATTTTTCTTGACTCATTGGAACTTTAATTGAAGCATCAAATAGGACTTCAGTAGACGCAGGAAATTTAACAGATCGACGACGTTGTTCCATAGCTTTTGTATTTTTTCTATTATCATTATAACCGTCAAATACAATAATTACGTTAGGACCGAAATGTTTCCGTACGTAATTAATGTATGTCTCAAAAATGCAATCGAATTCAGTTTCTGGGTTCCATACGACACGATGTAAAAGAAATCCTCCATCAACAATGTATGTATTATCTGTAGAATTGAAGTCAACAACAATTGGTTCAAAACAATCGTAAAGAGATGATTTGTTAGTTTTACGCATCCCGATGTCATCGAAAAGTGCTAATGGATATGGAGATAGCTCATATTGTAAGAATTCTTGAAGTTGGTCGTCAAATTTTTTCGTTATACAAATTCATTGGAATAATAAAAGTGGATCTATAGCCACTTTTGTATCGTGAACTTTCACAGAACTGGAGACCGTTAAAAGTGGAAGAACTCTGTTTGAGCGTTTCAATTTGACGTTATCAAATTGCTCACCAATCATACTTCTCATAGAGATAAGGCCAATTTCATAAGACTTGTGACAATTTATTTTATCATCACCGACGATTCCACTATCTATAGCCATAATTTGATTCATTTGCGGAAAGAGATTATGGGATGTAAACCATTCTATCAATTTCTGTACATCTTCATTATCTCTTTCAATTTGGGAATCTCTTGCATCGACATGCTGATCTACTGTATCCAGTCGAACATTACAAAGTTTTTCAATTCCTTCACACACATTACTCATCGCATGCATGCCATAAATCCACTTGCATAGTACACTTGGTTGAGTACTTCTTCCTCGTGAAACACCTCCCTCCGTTTTCATCGATTTCATTAATGATTGTTCGATGACCATGTCGCTCCAAGTTCCGCAACTGAATTTATTTGAACGTCGAATTATGAAGAATCCGTTAATGAACTTCTCAAAAACACTCTTTTCCATGCTGTTTTCTAATTTTAACACATCCTGGATATACAAGTGCGCGGATTTGGCATAAAGAAAATGTCCTGACGCGTGAAAGTATGGAAGCATATTTTTAATCGAATTCAAATGTGCTTGCCAATCTCCCATTCTTTTAGACCTTATGAATTCTTTTGCAATTGATACCATCCGAAAATATTGGACCCATAATTTTGCGGTGGGGCCTCTTTCTTCATACATACGTAGCTTTTTATTAAATTGATCTAGTAATGCCCCAACAGTATCATCTAAGGTTTCAATGTCGTCACATGTTGTTGTACTTCTCATTACATCATTGATGGAAGTTCTAAGATTTTCATGGGCGTCATCATCTATATTCATATCTTTCAATATTATTGTTGACAAAGCTAGATGTAGCAATGTATGAGCTCTTATAGCTCGAGCATAAGCATGCCCATTGAGCATTTTATCTACTGAATTAGGTGCATAAATAACCTTGAGAGCTTCTTTAATACCACTTCCATCCATTATATAGCCAATTGATCCAAGATATGACATGAGCATATAAAAACCTCCGAGTCTCAGTAAAATTCCAGACAATTCCGATGTTTCAGGTGATGCTGCCACAATTTCTCTAGCTTTCATGTACAAAGGTTGGTCAAAAGTGACAATACATGTACTGTGACCATACTTTTTTCCATTCTCAAGAGCACACCGTAAAGTCGTATAAATTGTATTGTAATTGCTTGCTGGCTGGTCGATGAATGGCAAAAACAAGATTCGAGATTTACAAAAATTCATTTTTCGTTAAACACTCAATATACCCATTCCATCCTGGTACTTCGGATCTACAACTCCATTTTCCATACATCCATAATATATCTGTTTTTCGGAGCATAGAGACAGTTGTTTCGTCATCGTGATTAATATTTTCAACTAAAATTTTTTAAAATCCGGATACGCCATAATTTTCATAAACTTGAATCGGCACGTGAGCTACTGCAGCAATATCCTTTGCACTTAGCATATTCGACAATTATTTATCGGTTGTTCTGCTACGATCGCACTTGATGGAGTTATTATTTGAATTATTCCCATGATATGAACAGTATTATAACCATCAATGGTGAAAACATTTATATCAGCATTATCAGCGGCAAATTGAAGAAAAGCGCCCGTTTCAGGTGGTAAAATGTAAGGCTGAGGATGATAAACTGCAGCAGCTTCATACATAACTGTCTCGTTATATGATGCAGTTATACCTAAACTTGATAAAATATCTAAAATACGTTTAGATCCAAATCGCCGATGAAGAAATATAGATAGGTCCAATTGCAGTCGAGATATAAACGATCTTGGTCGAGCTGCTGCCATGATAGCGTGACTTATAGAAGTGCACTTTAATTTAAATTGGTCGAGTTTTCTTCTTCTATTTTTTAGTATAACTTCCTTCAAGAAATAAGTCAAGCTGTACGGAATTTGATCATTTATGTTATCGAACATTTCATTTGTAAGAAGGTAATTAGTGTTGTCAACGACTACAGATCGAATATCTCCGCGAATAATAGCTGCAGCTGTTTCTAAAATTCGGAGACGTTCTTCCTTTTCGTTCAATTTTTTTTTCATACCACGCTTTACTCAAAAGATCGTGCTGCACATCTATAAAGCAGATAGTCGTCAAACTTCTATTTTATGTCGTTATTACAATTTTCTCTCCATATCTCTCTATAAGTTTGCTCTTGATCGTTTTTTCATCCGGAGTAAAATCTTTGCAAACATCTTTCAACTCTGCCAAGGTGAATTGACAGTCATCATTGTTTTCAATGTATGTATATATCTTTTCCATTGCCGATGTAATGCGAGAATCCTGTGGACGACCAATTTTACCTCCTGTTGTAGGTTTTTTAAACGACACGTGGCAATCATGGTGATACCTTGCCTCAGCAGCAACCAAATCCTTATAAATTATTCGTTTTGTCACTGCCTTCACCATGTCGTTACCAAGCTGTTCGGCAACAGCAATTATGGAATCTTTAAAAGAAGCCGTTGATACACGATGTATTATTCTACGACTTTTAATATCTTTCTTCTTCTCTTTCTCCTCATTAGCTTCTTCACCACAAAAGATGCATAAGTGTTGAAAATCAAACAAATATTCACTTGTACGCCTTTTAGTACGCGGTGGACTACTACCAGACGTGCTAGCACCTTCATCTTGCTTCCTTTTTGTAGCGGCAATGCTACTCTTGCGAGTATATTCCTTACGACATTGAACATGGATTTTTATCGAGTTGACACGGCGTAAATGTCCAATTTTTCCATCATTCCTTTCAACACTTGCGTCTCGCAACCTATTCCGCGCTCCACAACAACAAAATTACCACTTGATAATGACTGGCAGCAAATCAAGCACACTTCTTCCATTATCGTATAAATTGTTGAAATTTTACGATTTCGAGAAATCTCATACAAATATTACAAAAATGCTTCGAAATATCAACTGACACGTCCGTTCACAAACAAAAACAGTCGAATACTGATCATCTAGTATTCTACCTCAGCGGTGGTGTGGAAAGGAGTACATTTTATCGATGAAGTACGAGGGTGGGACTTTGTGAGCCGTTTTACTCAAAAACGGTTGGTTCTGCGAAAATAAGTAATGAGACCTTTTTTGTAGCAAACTTCATAAGCAAATTTTATAATGACTATGTATGCCGAGAAATCAATATTTTCAAAGATATTCGCGAAAAACTGTTTTTCACCCCTTTTCACCCCCTATAAAATTTTTAGCAGAAGTGGTATTGATGGGGACTTTTGAGACATTTTTTTAAATGACAATATCTCGCTGTATACCAAAATCCGGCCTTCTGGGATTATTTCCGCAGATTGGCCTTATTTTTGTCTAATTTGACTGGGCTAGTCGTCGTCCAAGGATATCCCATACGTGTTCAATAGAATTGAGATCTGAACTCATTGATGGGTGGTCAAGGGTCGAGATGTTATTTGACTTAAGGAAACGACGGGTAGGAACGCGAGCGCGCGCACACACACACACACAAGTAAATCCGACTGTGCAACCTCCACGCGGTACACCTTGGGTAATGCTAATGCCGGCGGTACTTAAACTTTGAAGAGTCATAACTCGGGAAGTACTCATTGAAAAAAAGTTTTTCACTAATTTATTAAAAACGTCTCGACTTCAGCTACAAATATATGCAGTAAAAAATAGGGATTTCCATTTAAGATTTTAAAGTTGACCTTCAGATCTTCTTCATAACTGCGCTCAAGGTCAAGTCAAGGTTATCATCAAATGTCCCCCACAAAACCAAGCAACTTTTATCTGAAACATTTTTCAATAAAATCATCGGTTTGCGAAATATAGTACTGTAAACTTTAAAATGGGACACCCTGTATATACATATATACATTTATAAATCATTAAATGTTCTCTATATTATACGATACGTAAAATAATAGATACAATTATATTCTTATTTTGTTGTGAAATAGAGATGGTCTAAAGTAGCCTTTACACTAGAACTACTAAATAATTTTTGATCGTTTCGATTTTATAAACTAATAGTCTATTGGTCTTGTTAAAAGCCGAATAAATAGAATCAATTTTTTTAATCGCAAAATCGGAAAGCATTCCTTAGTTTGTTTTGAATGCCCACCATGTAAAAAATGTGTATGAAAGATATATAGTGTTTTTATCATATGTGTAATCGATGGAGAAGAGAGGGAGGGGATGGTGAAGCATATAGGGAGAGAAAGAGGGAATTTGGGAAGTTATGTTTGAGCAAGAGGGGGGAAGAAAATGAAAGGTGGAAGAGATTGGCACAGGAGGCTAGGACGGAGGGTCAGGTTTAGGAGATTGTAAGGGGGGAAAGGGGGGAGGAAAAGAGAGAATGGATTAGTGGTGGGGATAGAGA
Organism: Lasius platythorax; assembly: GCA_963971435.1. NCBI lineage: Eukaryota > Metazoa > Arthropoda > Insecta > Hymenoptera > Formicidae > Lasius > Lasius platythorax. The sequence continues at coordinate 21,078,629 of OZ020537.1, read as the reverse complement.
TGAGGAAATGGAACGATTATTTTAAGGAGTTGCTAGGAGGGGTAGAAGGTAAAGTGACGATGGGAGCTTTTGGAGAAATGAGGGGGGATGGGGAGGAGGTACTGGGAAAAGAGGAGGTCAAGAGGGCTATAGGCAGAATGAGGGATAAGAAAGCGGTGGGTGTAGATGGAATTCCAGCGGAAGTCTGGAAGTATGGAGGGGAGGAGATGGAAGTATGGATATGGGAAATGTGCAACAGGGTGTGAAGAGGGGAAGGGTGGGTTGATGATTGGAATAGGGAGATTGTGGTACCGATAAGGAAGAGGGGGGGATGGGAGGAAGGTGACGGATTTTAGAGGGGTTACGCTAACATCGTCGCTGTATAAAATATATGCGACGGTACTAGCAGAGAGGTTGAGAGAAAATGGAGCGAAAGAGGTTATTACCACAGAACCAGGCGGGGTTTAGGAAGGGGATGGAGACGATGGACAACATTTATATTCTAAATTTTTTGGTGAATAAGCAGATAAGCAGGAAAGGGGGGGGGGGTAATGGTGTTGTTTCTTGTGGATCTGAAGGCTGCGTTCGATTCGGTAGATAGGAGATTAGTTGAGACGTTGCGGGAGAGGGGGGTGAGGGGGGAGGGAGGGAGGGGTTAGTCAGAAGGTGCGAGGATTAATAAGAGAGACAAGTTTTAGGATAAGGGTAGGGGAAGAAGTAGGAGAAGAGTTTTGGACGGGAAGGGGGTGAGACAGGGATGTCCATTGAGCCCGATGCTTTTCAACATGTTGATAGCTGATTTGGAGGAGGATATAAGTAAAGGAAGATGTGGGGTAAGATTGGGGGAAGAAAAGGTGTTCACATTAGCGTACGCGGATGACATGGTGCTTGTAGCGGAGGATGAGGGGGGGATGAGGTGTATGTTGTTAAGGCTGGAACGGTATTTGGAAAGGAAGGGGTTAAATTTAAATGCGGATAAATCGAAAATGATGAGATGTAAGAAGGGAGAGGGGAGGTTCAAGGAAGCGAAGTGGAGATGGACAGGGAGAGAGATAGAGGAGGTAAGAGAATATAAGTATTTGGGGTATGTAGTACAGAGAAATGGGGGCAGGGGGATAAGTGAGGGATAAAGTAGAGGGGGGCAGCGTTACTGGGGAAAGTCTGGGGGATAGGGAAGAGAAGGTTTGGAAGAAATTGGGGGAAGAGGGTATGGCTATTTGATGCTCTAGTAGAGATTTGGGGTTGGAAGGAGAGGGAAAAGGTGGAAAGGTTGCAAGAAAGGTACCTAAGGTGGGTGTTGGGGATAGATTGGGGGACACCGGGATATATGGTTATGGAGGAATTGCAGAGGGATAAATTGAGGGGGAGAATGGGGAGGAGGGCTTGGGGATATGAGAAGAGGCTAGAGGAAAGGAAAGGGGAGCTGGCGAGGAAGTGTTGGGAGGAGGTGAAAAGAAGGGCTTGAGGGGGGGGATTGTCTGAATGAGAGGAAGAGAGAAGGACTTCTTCAGAGAAAGAGGATTTGATTTGGGAAAAGTGGAAAGGAGTAGGGAGAAAGGGGAATTTGGGTGGGAGGTGATAGAGAAAAAAAGAGAGATAAGCAAAGGGAGGAAAGGTGAGAGAAAATCAGGGCAGTACAACAAAGTACAACGGGTGGTATAAATGGATTAAAGGGGAGGGGGTACCGGGATATCTGAAGAAGGGATGAGAGGAAAGTAGATGGCAGAGGGTGGCGAGTTTTAGGTTGGGTAATGGGTATGAGAAGGAATAGGTATTGGAAGAGTGAGGAAAAGAGATTGTGTAGGATTTGTGAAGGAGGAAGAGAGACTTGGGATCATGTGTGGAAGGAATGCGGAAGCTGGGGACGGAGGGAAGCTGGCAAGAAATGATTGGGAAGGTGTGGGGGAGGAGGGGGAGGGGAAGAGTGGTTGAGGGAATTGGAGAAGTTAAGAGAAGGGAGATGGGAGGATGGAGGGGGAGAGGAAAAAGGTAGGGATGATTGAAGGGGTGAGGGGTGTAGAGGCGGAAAGGATGAAGGGGAGAGGGAGGAGGAGAAAGTTAGGGAGGAAGAATGGAGTAGGAGGGGGGCGAGGAAAGAGAGAGAGTGAGAGAGAGTGCGAGAGAAAGGCAGGGAGAGGGAGGGTGAAGGTAAAGGAGGGGGAGATGGAAGAGTTAAGAGATTTAAGAGATGAAGAGGATGATTGTATAATTGGAGCACAGTTGACTCTGAAGGAGACGGAAGCCCCGGAGGACGCATGAGAGTAAAGAGATGGTAATATTTAGTATTTTATATGTAAGGATTAGTGATAAGAATAGAAGTGGAAGAGTTTAGGGTTAAAATCGAATTGTAAAGTATGTGTGTGAGAAGGATGTAAACATAGAATTAAGATTAGACTTAAGTTAAAATAAGGAATGTTGTACTTTTACTTTTTGTTTTTGTATATGCAGAGAATGGAGATTTGTAACTCTTAGGGGAACAATAAAGTATTTACATTAATATATAATTAATTAATCATATGTGATCCGTAAAACATAAATTATGTTTTACTTTGTGTTTTCATTACATATTTATATTTATATAATATATTTATTCTGCTAATTTTCACTAATTAGCTGTAATTGCCGTAATAGTTCAGTTATAATTTTGGAAATATTTTTATCATAAATATGGTACCATTTTCAATATTAAGTAAAACATGTGCGCTTTTTCCAGTTTAACACTAGAAATACCGAACAGTTATTTTTGACCGTATCAATTTCTTAATTTAATATCCTGTTTCTTATCGTAAAAATAGAATTTTGAATTTTCTGAGTTTTTAATAATTACTTTCTTTATTTTAATAAAAAAACTGATTCTATTTATTCGGCTTTTAACACGACCAATAGAATATTAGTTTGAAAAATCGAAACGATCAAAAATTATTTAGTAGTTCTAGTGTAAAGGTTACTTTAGACAATCTCTAATTCACAACAGAATAAGAATATAATTGTATTTATAATTTTATGTATCGTGTAATATAGAGAACATTTAATGATTTATAAATTTATATATGCATATGTGTGGTATATATATATATATATAT
>OZ020537.1:20962638-21075367 GCA_963971435.1 Lasius platythorax | reverse complement strand
CATTTATAAATTCTGGAGAGAGCAAAGATAAATTTTTATTCAATTCTGTGCTTATTTTTTTATAAAAACCAGCTCGAGATTTCTTCGGCATGATCACGTTAAATAGAAGAAATAATTAATAAAAGCAATCAAACTTCTACTTTTCTCCTAGCGAATACTGTCCAATGAAAAAAGTAGTATTATTAGTAGTATTATAGTTGAAATTGTTTAAAATCGTAATTTGTTATCATCCACTATTACTTTTTCATTAATTTTTATAGCTTTCATTGACTTATAAATACAATGAATAATGGATATATACAGAAAAATATCAATTGTCTGAACAGAAATTAATACAAGATTATTGAAGTCTTGATTCCTTCATCATATATATATAATATATATGTGTGTGTGTGTTTATAAATTGTACTCACCTGTTTTGTAACGAAAAGTATTATCAATAGCAATCACACTATAATGTTGAGCACGAAAAGTATTATCAATAGCAATCACACTATCATTTGGAGGTTAACATACTGGTCATTCGCGGTTGTCCAGTGCTTCCACAAGAATCAGTGAGGTTAGATGGTCAATCGAAAATCCTTGTTCCGACCTAGCTAAAAGCTACTTTCAACGAAAAACTGGTACTTATGCCGGATCCACAACGACTGCTTGCGCACGCGCGAAACGGAACTTATATACGTGACCATAGACTATATCGTGCACGAGGCAAGACTGCACTCCCACCGCGACCGCGCTGCCAACCTACAAAATATGTCGACAATCGCACCAAACTTCAATCTGCGTCAAGCGCGTCAGCTTTGAAAAGTGACATTTTAACATTCCATTTTGTTTATGAAAGGGATTATAAAAAATATGTTTAATTTTTAATTATTTTATTTTTACATATTTATAAAATAAAAATGCAAATTAAATAAAAGACAATTATGAACAACGTTTTTTTTTGCCTTAAGACAAAAGACTAATTACAAATAACCTTTGGCACCTATTTATTACTAATAACTCTTACTAATTGTAAATATAGGAACAAAAATAGAAGTTACTTTAAGTACTTTTCTATAGAATAATAATGAGTCCGTATTATTATTGCATTCAATAACTAATATTAGTAGCAGTGTATTACGAATAATATAACAATACAAATCATAAACATTTTTCTAGATTCTCTAGAAAATTTTGAATAATATTTTGTCATTCATTATTTTCGCATATAATCACACTTCCTCAAATACAACATCAAAATCGCAAACGTTGCTGTCTTCCTCGCTACTCTTCTCTTGTTTATTTGGAGTATCATATAAGATTTCAGATGTCATCCGGTCAAGCATGTCTTTAATAGGCTCAAATCCAGCACAGCAACTTTTATTTATTTTTACGGATTGCGAAGCCAGCATGGCTCCTTCGACGTTCTTTATTGTGAGTCTGTTCCTAGTTTTCGTTTTCACTAGGTTATATTTGCTGAAAACCCTTTCACAATCTGCATTTGCGTGAGGTATGCATAAAACTGCCAATGCAAAATTGGGTAGTTCTACATATTTATTACAGTCCTCACTATCTTTAAGCTGCGAAATCTTATGCCAAAAAACGTCCACCTCTGTTTCCTTAACAATGTCTTCAGGTATGTCATCTAGCGGAAGACGGCGCCACTCATCATCTAAGCGCTGCAAAGATTGCAAGTCTTTAGGTTTTGCCCTTGGAACATTGTCACAAAGCTGAATGAGAGACTGACTTTTATTTCGCTCCTGTCTAGAGAGTGCTTTGGACGGATGCAGTAAGGGAAGCATTTTTAATAGCGGATTATCAAAATCGAAGCGCTCTTAAATTCCCTTGGAAAGCTTAGCTAGGAAGTTGCGGCATCTCATATAAAAATTGTCAATCAAGTCCGGTCTAGCCGATACTTCTGGTTTCTTCAACTCGTCCAAGACTTGTACACCTAAGTACATATTTCGAAGTGGGAGAAACTTCGAACTATTTTCGGTATTGATTTTACTGAGTGGAGTCACGGCTACATACTCTTGCATCATATATGCCGTCAGAAGCTCTCTGAATGCTAATTCCATTTTTTGAGCCAGTGATGTAATCACAACAGAATCAGATTAAAAGTAAGCATTCATTGTAACAACTTTAGGCAACACCCATGAAAGAAAAAGGTAAAATAATTTCACAAATGGGTCTTCAAGCCAAATGAATATGGATTCTGCAGCTAATGTTCGCTCTTCCATGTGCCTTTCCATAAAGTAGAGACGAAGTGGCTCCCACTGCTCCAACATGCGATTTACAACCGAGAGTAGTGATAGCCAGCGAGTTTGCGCTGGGTGGAGGATCTTGTGAACGGCCACGTTCAAGAATTTTTGAAATACAGCTAAACTAGCCACGCGCTTCGCGCTGTGCTGTACATAGGTGTGCACATCCCTGGCAAGGGCTTCACAACTTCTAGGCATGTGCATTGTACATGCATTGCTCGCCGCTATATGAAGAGAATGGCATATACACTTCATGATTATTACTCCAGGGCACGATTCCTGCAGGCGACTGGCGATTGAGTTCCGCACACCAACGTTGACACTTGCACCGTCGCAACCAAAACCTAGAATGTTTTCCAAGGGAACACCTTTTTCTGTAAAAGCTTTAATAAGCAAATCGTACAAGCGTCGGCCAGTAGCTCCTTCCTCGGCTGCTTCGGTGTCGTCTTCGGGGAAAACACTTGTTAGATCCCAAAACTTGCTGGTGATCCGTCCGAGCTCTTCATCATAATATCGTACCACAATACATGCTGTTTTTATGCAGGAACAATCGGTAGAGTCATCGGTTAATATCGAAAACTTCTTCTTAAGGTGATTTACAATTTCATCTTTATGAGAAGCACCTATGACATTAGTCACGATTTTCGTTGCTTTAAGCCTTTTCATGTACACTCCTTCCAAGATCTTCGAATCTGGGAGTGCAGATTTCAAGCAAGGGATAAGGTCATTAACAACAGCATAAGAGATATTATGAGCAGCCATAAAACCACAAATTTTGATCTCTGCTTTTTTTATAGTTTTGTTAAGGACATTGTATGTGTCCTGAGGTTTAAAAAATTTGCTCATTAAATTTGGAGAGCTGCATCCGTAGGCTGCAGCGTTTTTTTCGTGCTTTTTCGTTGTCTTGTGGGTTTTAATTAAGCTTATGTCGGCGATAAGGCTAGCATTGCACCAATTGCACCATGCCCTTGTATCATTATTACGATCAGGTCCGAGCCAAGGCGAACATTGCGGATCTCGTTCCCATTCAACGCGATATTTTTGTATTCTATGCTTTTGCTTTTTGGATCGAACATCACCACGAGCTAAACGAATTTTTTTGGGGGTAGAGGGACCCGGACCACGAGACTTGGTCTCCTCGTCCTCACTTGCAGATGACATGATGACTAGTATAGATTGCGGTATACTATTATCAACGTTTGTGATTGATATATTAACTTTAAAATAATAATTTATATATTAATTTTTAAAATTTTCCTTCAAAATTCAAGTCTTTCCATGGACAAGCTGAAAATGGAAGAAAATAATAAAACATAAATTAATAAAACGTCAATGATGTTTCAGTTTTCTTTTATTTGTATCTACTTACATGAGAAATTGTCTTTATGAAAAGACGAATATTGAACGATAATTATCGTAAATATCGAAAATATACATTACAGAGTATCTAATTTACGCATATATTTTCATAGGATCGTTTTATGTGACTTCGTTTTTTCGTCTACCATAAAATCTTGCGTACCATCTCCATAGAATAATCCATCTCTATAAGTTCTATGGCCATCTCTTCCGCATCCATTAATTTCTTTATTTCTTCATTTTTTAAATTCTCAACATATAATCACGGTCTTACATACAGGTCAGGACACTCCTATACTGGCGACCGTGCTATCAAGCGTGACCAAAATGTAACTAATATGGCGGCTAGCTCAGGCTGATTTAGTCAATGTGTGCAAGCGCACATATGCGATATAAGATCACATACACGCATATTGCGCATGCACACATTGAATAAATCAGCCTGAGCTGGCCGCCATATTGGTTACATTTCGGGCACACGTTATTCCAACAGTGTCCTGACCTCTATATAAGATCGTGCATGTAATACAGATGGCCTGACCATATATAATATAAAGACCGCTTTTATGCCGTTTTATGGTACCGCACTATAGTAGAGCTAATGTTAGTTTCTTTATTCGATGTTAGATGGCGCTGTTGCCTGTTGCTGAGTTTTTAAGATTAGCCTTTAAAATAATAAAAAAAATTTAATGTCGGATAACGACGGGGCAGCATGGGCTCAAAGTTTTTAAATAAAATTTAAAAAATTTCGATGACGGCCGATCGTCAATGCAAAAATCTTGGTATTTTTGCGTACAAGGATAGAAGTATCTTGGTACATGGTACGACACCATGAAAATTGGTATGTATACCAAGAAGTTGGTACGTCTAACATCTCTGACAAGAATGCGTTTGTGGAGCGCTCTCTATCAGCACTAAGGCTCTTGCACACTGGATGCGTCACGCTAAGGAATAATGACGTATGAGTGCGTCGCGCTTCGCGTCATTGGTCATACATTGGCCAATTAGCGTTTATTTTTAAAGAAAAGTTCGTAGGACATTATAAGAATATTTTGGTACATAAACGTTCCAGTTACAAACGAAATGAAATGTTATAAGAATATTCATTGAAATGTTATAAGAATATACTGAAAACTTAACAAATAATATTCCAATAACATTCAGAACATTCTAACCATATAAGAATATTCTTTCCGAATATTCTCAGAATATATGAAAATCATCTTGTTAGAATATTCTCCGAATATTCTGTGTTGTCTGGGTATGTATAATACATATATATTCATTATTTAAAGCTATTAATTAATAAATTTGCGTACGTGCAAGCCGAGTTAAAAATATCTTAGATTATCGGATCTTAATAACACGTAAATTCTAATATTATTTAAAAGACGAGAAAGAACGAGAACGAAAGAGGGAAGGGAAGAGAGAGAGAGAGAGAGAGAGAGAGAGAGAGAGAGAGAGAGGGAGAGAGAGAGGAAGGGAGGGAGGGAGGGAGGGAGGGAGGGAGAGAGGGAGGGAGAGAGAGAGAGAGAGAGAGAGAGAGAGAGAGAGAGAGAGAGAGAGAGAGAGAGAGAGAGAGAGAGACAGAGAGAATAAGAGGAAAGGAGGAAAAGAAATAAAATGAGTGACAACACGTAATATAATTAAAAAGGTTATATATTATGGATTACGGTCGATATTATATAGTTACCGACGACGGTCGGTAACTAAATACACAGTCGACTGCTCGAACTGTTTTTCGCGCATGCGCTTTGACGTCGACGACGACGACCACGACGGAGACGTTTCTTAATGATAAATTTTATACATTGAGACTTTGCATCTTAATGTCTCTGTTTATAGAATACGTAGAGCAAAAATAAAGACACTTTCCTTATATAATTTAAACCCAAGCTATCGATTAAGCCTAGTAAGAACTCAATCCGTTCAGCGGTTATGGAGGTCTGATAATCTCGAGTACTCTCAACTGACCGGCTCGCGTATAGATACACGGTGCGTCTTTCGTTGCTTGCGCGGTACTTGGCGCGAGACGCTACCGCGTCTCTTGATTCTCCTTAAAACTAATACTCTCAATGTATTACTTTTTTTTCTATGTTCTGTGTGCTTTATATTCTTTTATATATTATATTATCCTTTTATATATATTTTATATCTACCCTCTCTACCTATCCTCTGTTCTATCTACATTCTTTGGAAATATAAGAAATTGTTTCCTTTAACATTATATTAAAATTAATATACAGTGTGTCTGATAGAATTTTAGAATTAGAATTAGAATGTCTTTATTGGTTCCCCAAAGGGGTTAAAATTATCTACATAGCTTAGCGCATCTTATACATATTATCTTATCTTATACTACTTAAACTAACTTACGCTATCCTTATTCTATCCTTCTCTTCCTGCCTATACACACACACACGCTAAATTTCTAAACTATCTTAGTCTATTTGGACCTCCGCTTCCGGTTTTTAAAAATTTACTTTGCATTCTCTCCTCTTTCCTTCCTCACTCCTTCATCATCTCTCATTCTTCCCACTCTCCATCTCGGGATTGTCCCGATTGCGCACATTACGGATCGGACACAGCGATAATTCCCGATCGGACACAGTCCCGATCGGACACAGTCCCGATCGGACACAGTCCCGATCGGACTGTGTCCGATCGGGACTGTGTCCGATCGGGAATGTGTCCGATCGGGATTGTGTCCGATCGGGACTGTGTCCGATCGGGAAATATCGCTGTGTCCGATCCGTAATGTGCGCAATCGGGACTCACTCCTCCATCTCTACCTCTCTCTCCCTCTCTCTCTTTCTCTCTCCCTCTCTCTCACTCATCTTACTGTTCCCTCCCTCTCTCTCTCTCTCTCCCTCTCTCCGTTATCCTGTATTCATTCACCCCCTCTTTTTTCTCTTATTCCTTCTCCCTCTCTCTTCCTCCCCGTACCACCCCTCTGCCCCTTCCTCCCTTCACCCCAATACTTCTTTCATGCATTCTTCACCTTTCCCTTCCTCTCCTAATATTCTTTCCACCGCCTCTTGTCAACTTTCCTCCCCATCTCCTTCTCCTCTCCCGCATCCTTCCCATACATGTTCCCATCTCTCTCTCTCTCTCTCTCTCTCTCTCTCTCTCTCCCTCTCTCCCTCTCTCCCTCTCTCCCTCTCTCCCTCTCTCCCTCTCTCTCTCTCTCTCTCTCTCTCTCTCTCTCTCTCGAGTATTGACGTAAAAATAGATTGGCTTGGAAAAAAAAATTAATTAAAAAAATTATGAAAGAATTAAAAGATGAAACAGCATGTAAGAAGGAAATTAAGATGATGGTCAAGTAAATAGTTCGATAAGAACTGGGAAATATTAAACAAGAACTTGGAGACCTGAGAAGAATGATACAAGCAGGAGCTTGTGGGCCGTCAGGAGGAGCGCAAAGAAGCTATAGCGAAGCAGTTAAAGAGAAGAAAAAGGAAAATATTATAATTGTCAAACCCAAGGTGCAACAGGAGAGTGAAGCAACTAAAAAACTGATAAAAGAAAAGATAGATATCAAGACTATGGCTATGGGAATAACGAAGCTAAAAAATGGAAATAAGGGAACAGTGATTCTCGGTTGTGAGACTGGAGCAGAAATGGAAAAACTAAAGGCGACAGTACAAGCCAAGCTGGGCGAGAATTTCAAAGTTACTGAGTCACCGAGGATGAAACCTAAAATAATAATTGTTAATATTGGCGAGGAAGAAATGACGTTAAATGATGATGATTTAATAGATACAATCAAGAAGCAGAACAAAATTTGCACGAAAAATGAAGGAATTCATATGCGAATAGTGAAGAAAATAGTTAAAGAGAAAAGAAATGATAAAGGTCAATCCGGAAGAAGAGAAAAAGAAGGTATCGTAATAATTGAAGCTGATGAAGAGACTCATGAAGTAATGCTGAGCAAAGGAAAACTGAATGTAGGATGGAGAAAATGTCCTGCATTCAATCACATTAACATTAAAAGATGTTTTAAATGCTGGGGTTATTATCATATTGCAAAGAATTTTACGCGTAATGAAACATGTCATAAATGTGCAGGAAATCATAATGTGAATGAATGTACAGCGACAAAGAAAAGATGTATAAATTGTATGTTTAAGATTCAAACATACAACTTGAAAATAAATGATGAACATGACGCACTTAATCCGGAATGCCCGACTTTCAAGAGAGCGATACAGGAGAAGAAGAGGAGAGCCGGCTGGGAGAATGCTAAATAGCAACTACAGAAGGAAAGAGAACTGATACTATATACAAATGCGCAAAGTCTGATGGCGCATAAAGACGAGATACAGCATCAGATTATGAAGAAAATGAACCCTGCGTTCATCGCGTTATCAAAAACCAGAGTGATTGTAGAAATTGAAGACTGTGAAGTGAACGTACCGGGATATAGTATGATTAGATGTGATGCTGAGAATAGAAATACAGGAGGGGTTGTTTTATATGTAAGGGATGATATTAAATATGAGATAGTATTAGTAAAGAAGTTAGAATCGAATTGTTGGTGTGCTGCGATTGAAGTGAAAGATAATTTGTATAGAGGAGTAATAATGGTAATATATCATTCACCGAGTGCATCGCACGGTGATTTCGTAAGATTTCTGGAGGATATAGTAGAAGAATTAATAATACGAAGAGAATGTATAGTAATAGGAGACTTTAACATAGATATTATGTTAGATTCGTTTTATGCAAGGAAGTTGCAGACGACAATGTTAAGCTTAGGCATGAAACAATATGTAAATAAACCGACGAGAATTACGAAAGACAGTAAAACAATCATAGATTTAATTTACGCTAATAATAAAATAGTAGTGCAGGTAATTCATGAACCTAAAATAACAGACCATGCGTGGTTAAAAGTTGAACTTAATGCGAGTAAAATTGATAATAAATACAGAGAATTTAGTGCTAGGAATTTTAAAGAATTTAATGTAGATGAATTTATTAAATTAGTGGAAAATAATTTAGAACAAAGCCAAGATATGAATGTCAGTGTGAGAGCAAAGAAACTTGTTGATAATATAGTAGATGCATTGGACATTACAGCGCCTAAGAAAAAATTTAGAATTCCAAAAATATGGGAAGGAAAAAAATGGTTTTCGGATGAAATAAGAGAAGCAGCGGCTAAAAGGGATGAGGCGTACAGTAAAGCGTTGTATCACGATATGGACGAAAATTGGTTACAGTTTAAAATCGAAAGAAATGCAGTGGTCAAACTAATCAGGACAAAAAAGAAAGAATATTATGAAAATATGATAGATCATAACAAGGGAAATCCGACATCTATGTGGAAAACCCTGAAAGAAATAATAAGAGGCGAACCAACGGGTACAAAGGCAATAGAGAATATAGATTTTGAAATATTAGATAATACTGAAGGGTGCAATATAGCTGATAAATTTAATTTATATTATATACAGAGTATTGATAGCATAGTAAAATCTATAAATAGTGGTAACTTGGGAAGTCCAGGTAAAAGAATTATTTTTGTTATTGAAAGCGAGGGGATTATGGAAAATTTTGAGATGATTAGAATAGAGCATTTACAAAAAATTGTTATGGAACTACCAAAAAAGAGGTACGGAAGAGGGAATAACTAGTGATATACTTAAAGCAGTATTTTATGTAATAAAAGAGAAATTTGTTGATATAATAAATAACTCTTTGAGGGAAGGTTGCTGTCCAGAAGATTGGAAAACGTCTACGATAATACCGATTCCAAAAATAGAGAAAGCTAGGAAAGCAAGTGAATTTAGGCCTATAAATATGTTACCAATATTCGAGAAAGTATTAGAATTAGTAGTTAAAAAACAAATTGAGACGTTTTTTGAAGATAATTGTATCATAACAGAGCATCAATCGGGTTTTAGAAAACAGTATTCGTGTGAAACAGCGATTCAAACAGTCATTGACGAATGGAAATTGATAGTTAGTGAAGCAAAAATGATGGGGGTAATTTTCATGGATCTCAAGCGAGCATTTGAAACAATAGATAGGAAAAGATTGTTAGAGAAATTATATCAATACGGAATTAGAGGAACAGCTTTAGAATGGTTAAGATCATATCTAAAAAATAGAACACAACAGGTACGATTTAACAATGAATGGTCTACATTATTGGCCACAGAATATGGAGTACCACAGGGATCTGTATTAGGACCTTTGTTATTTATAATATACATAAATGATATAATTAAAGTCTGCCCGGAAGGATGTAACATAAAAATGTTTGCGGATGATACGCTGGTGTATGTGACCGGAGAGAGTAGTGTGGAATTAGAAAGAAAAATGAATATGGCATTTGTTACAGTGGAAAAATGGATGAATACAAATAAGTTAAAAATGAATGCAGGAAAAACGAAATATATGATAGTTAGAAGTATAAGGAAAGAACTGAGAGGTAACATTACATTGAAATGTTTGGATGGAACTGAAATAGAGCGTGTGGAAAGAATGAAATATCTGGGCATAATTATTGACGATAGACTAAGATTTAAGGACCACTGTGATTATATGCTAAAGAAAATAGGGAAAAAAGTGTGTTTTTTAAATAGAATAGGTAATTACATATCGGCATATACTAGATGTATTATATACAAGACAATCATAGCGCCTCACTTTGAGTATTGTGCGACGCTGTTAATTGATATGGGAGAAACACAGCTGAATAAATTGCAAAAAGCGCAAAACCGGGCCATGAGGGTCATATTACAATGTGATAGACATACCAAAGTGGAGCGTATGCTGCAAGCGTTGCAGTTTATGTCCATAAGACAGAGGCTATATTATAATGTGTGTATATTTATTTTTAAGATTTTAAAGAGTATGTTACCGGATCAATTAAAAAATAGGTTAACAATAGTGGGAAATGAGAGTGAAAGACAGACACGACAAGCCGGGGATATTGTAATGCAATTTCGCAGAACTACGAGTGCGCAGAAGAGTATGTTTTATGAAGGAGTGAAAATGTATAATGACTTACCAGCTGAAATGAAACGGAATGAAACACTTGAAGCGTTTAAGCGAGCGTTAAAGGAGTATGTAATAATTCATGTAAACTAGATCTGTATTACAATTAGCTGAGAAAGCTAATAAAGATCAATCAATCAAAAATCTCTCTCTCTCCTTCTCCCCCTCTCCCTCCCCCCTCTCTCACCCCCTCTTTCCTTCTCTCCCCTCTCCCCTCCCTCCCCTCCCTTCCTCTCCCTCCCTCCCCTCCCCTTTCCTCTCTCTTCCCTCCCCCTTCCTTTCTCCCCTTTCCTCCCTCCCCTCCCTCACTCTCTCTCTCTCTCCTCTCTCTCTTTCTACTACATACCCTACATACTTTTTTCTCTTGACTTTCCTAATACATACTTTCCCTCATTTCATTACCTAACCTAAATCTTGTTATCCTTCTCCACCTCCTCTCCGACCAATTCTTTTTTAGATACTCTGGTATTCCCTCACTCTTTATTCTCTTGTAGCATCTATTGAACCTCGACTCCTCTATTTTTTCCTTTCTTTCTTTCCTCTGTAACTCCTTGGCTTTCCTTTCCACCTCATCATACTCTATCACCCCCCTCTCCCTCTCTATTCCATGCCAATTCCTCTAGACCTGTTTCTCTGAAAAATCCCTCTCTCTCCTTCTCCCATCCCGAAACTCCTCTACCCTTTTCTGTTCTTTTCTTGATTTCTTCCAAACAATCTTTCGCTGATCTACCTCCTTTCCCTTCTTCTAATCTACAGGGTGTCTGATATAGATTGTGCCAACTCGTGAGCAGTTAGAGCACAGTAAACTGAACAGAAAAGTCCTTTACTATTTTGCAATTTTCGCAATAATTATTGAAATATTAATTAAAAAGTATTGGCTAATGAGCGCGCGTTTCGCGCAACTAGACCGTAGGACGTACGCTCTAGGCGTGCCAGCGGCGAGTCGGCGAGTGTCGCACGGCAACGAAAAGTTTGGTCGCTTCTGCTCGCTTGCTGCTCGCGCGTATGGTCGCTCCCTCGTCCTACGCTCTAGCCGCGCGAAACGCGCGCACATTCGCCAATCCTTTTTAATTAATATTTCAATAAATAATTATTGCAGTAGTGTAATAAAGAGAGTTCTAACTCAGGTCCTCCGAGGGGTGGTGCGGGACGGGGGGAATTTTGTGGGCGCGGGGAATGACGTCACGCGGGCGGGGGACGCTTATCGCGGTTTCGACAAGCGGGACATGTTTTCGAAGAATAAGATGCAGTAGCACCTTAGGATACGCTCATAAGAAAGAAAAAACCTTCCCATCCGATAAAAAATCGCAAACTAAAAACGAAAGTGATATACGCTACTAAAAGATAAATATGACATCAGAAAGAATACGAACGCTTACTTGATAAGAAAACGAAAGTCGAATTTATAAACAGATAGCGTAGTACCTTCGCGGTGCTTCGGGAAGTCATGCGAAAGCAGGTCCCCGGACCCCGGTTAGCATAACATCGCTCGAGATCAGGGTGAGTTTACGAGGAGGAGGTTTTAGTGAGTGAAAATCCCACACTACCGGTTAGTACGGGCTAACCGGTGTGCATAATGCATTTCCCCCTACCTCCGTAAAAAAAAGTACCTTCGCGGTAACTGAATAACTCTATGATTGTTTTCCCGCCCGACTTATCTCACAGCGGATCGCACTCATCGCTCGAGAGAGAACGCGAGACAAAGATAGCACGGTGATGTACAGGCCGAGGATGACGCAAGAAGAGCGAGAGATAGCGCGAAGAAGAGGAGGAGAGAGCGATAACGCGAGGGGTTCACAAGGAAAAGGATAGGAGAGAGGAACCAGAGAATGCACAATTTTTTTTTAAATATTATAATTGTTTATTCAATAAGTGTGTATGTATACTTTACAATGTGTGTGTGTGTGTATTAAAAATTAAAATATATGAAAATATTAAAAATATAAAATATACAAAATATAATAAAAAATAAAATAAAATATATAATATATAAAATAAAATAATCTAAGGAGGTGAGGGGGAGAAGCCTCCTTCTGCTGAAAAAAGAAACAAACAAATTTATTAGTATTTTTAATTTATTACACACTAATTTTATATACATTTTAAAGGACACTCACCATTATTCTACCCGACACCTCTCGGCCGCAGGTTCCTCGGACTCGAGCTCCGTATCCCAGTTCTCGCTACCAAACGGTATATATTCATCGTAGGACTCTAGTCCGAAGAGTTTCCGGAGGCAAAAGATATCCTCGAACATCCAGGGATTGTTATCCTCCCACTCCCGCGCCTCCTGGGTATCATCCCACATTGCGGCAAAATCTTCTCTTTCTGTGAGCCGCTGCAGGTGTATCCATTGGCGATGAAAAATGTTCATGAATCCCTCAATGCGAATATCACTAAGATACTGGAAAAATATTATAATTATATAATATATATTATAAATATAACAATATAAAATATATATAATATAATAAAAATTTAAAAAAATCATATAAAAAGCACTACTTACTTGCGTTGGAAACACCACGTAAATTATGTTGTGGTAAAAATTAAGTGTCCACATTGATATATTGTTAAATGCAGCTCTGCAGAACGACATTTTTACTTAATTAATAGTATAAACTAGTTCTACACGCACTCGCGAACAACTACACACTTTATGACAGCACACTTTACGACAGCACAATGGGTGGACATCCTCGCGGTAAAAAAGTAGGGGATGTACGACATCAAAAAGAATACGAACGCTTACTTGATAAAAAACGAAAGTCGAATTTATAAACAGATAGCGTAGTACCTTCGTGGTATTAAATAACTCTATGATTATTTTCCCGTCCGACTTATCTCACAGCGGGCCGCACTCGTCGCGCGAGAGAGAACGCGAGAGAGAGATAGTACGACGATGTCCGAGGATGACGCAAGGAGAGCGAGAGATAGTGCGGAGAGGAGGAGAGAACGATAGCGCGAGGAGTTCGCAAAGACGATCATATAGATCATCCGTAAGAATTTTTTTAAAAATCATTATTTAACCATTCATTATCTGAATGAGAAGGTGTTTCAGGTGGTGATGCACCATCAAATGTTTTTTTCATGCTCAGATACATTCCGTAATGTTCGTGAAATCTATTTTCAAAACATCTTGCTCGAATATGTCCAGGAAAGTAATACGCAAAAAAACAATTTTTGATTACACATGCGAGTGGTCCTTAGATATTTATCACGACGTTGCAGAAAAAGTCTTAGTGACTTTGTTGGAAGTTTTTGTATGTTCAGTTCTCGATTTCTTAAAAATTGTACTACTGAAGTCACTGGATTGTTATCCAATTGATCTTGTTTGCTTCTCAAAGCCAAATAGTAGCTTGGCACAATAAATATTAGATCTTCACTATCACTATCTCTTAGATGCTTATACCGTTTGTCAAGGCGATCAAATGATAGTCCTCGTGATATGTTTATAAAATAGTATACCACAACACATATAGAATATTTCTCTTTAGTTAGTTTAATAATATTTTTACAACACCCACAAGGTCCAACAGTTTATTTTGTACAATCTTCGCACGGACGTATACAGTTTGAACGCAGACTGTGTAATGTCACACACTCTCCTCTCACAGAATTTTTAAAATTCACGTTTAATTTTTGTGTACTGCTTTTGACTTCTTCAGCCATAGATCTTTATAGACTGCGACGTATCAGCGCCGATGTTTGGCAGCTTTATACCCTTGCTCTCCCATCCAGCGGCAATGTGATAAGGGAGGGAGATTATCTTTCTGAGATGTAATATCAGTAACATCATATGTTAAACACAGAGAGAAGAAAGGATTAGACGAAATATAAAAGGAGGATGGAAGCGCGTCAAACCTTTGTACGTGATTTGAAAGCGCATACATCGCTTGAAAAAAGTATAGCGATTACTTTGTTGTGTCAGAAAGTGTTGCTTGGGTGAAAAATGGAATGAGTGAAAAATGGAAATTAATAATTTCGAAGCAATATCAGACGAGTCGTCTGACGAAGATCACGCATTGTCGGATGACAGTGATTACATTAGTGATCAGAGTGAGGACCTTACGGAAAGTGTTGATAAGATAGTGTCTAATTCGCAAATCATTGCGCTAAACGGACGTACGAAATTTTGCATCATATATTTTTATTATTCCACGGGTGATGCTTTAGCTCTATGTGCTTCGTGCATGATCGTTTTGCAAGACGCGAATATCGGGCACATGTATGCTGTTCGGAAGCATGTGATTGAATTACAAGATGCAGTGGACGGCCGATTCTGTTTCAATTGTAGGAATCCATTGTATCTGATATTCCCATGTAATATGTGTCCAATTTGTACGCGGTAAAAAACAAACATGGAAAACACTGAGCAGACTGAACGCGACCTGTTGGAGCGATCCTACCAAGTCGTCACCTTGGGCGAGTATTTTGCATGGGTGCAGCGTTGGGAGGAATTTATCAAACAGCTCGGAAAATGCAGTCATGTCAAGCGTCCGCGACTCTCGATCGGAGTTCGACAATCTTTGGTGGCTAGAATCACGCGACTCGAGGGTGCAAAGACTTGATTGCAGAGACGATTTATACTTAGTGGTGGTGATTACAGTGGTGACAATAACGCGGAAAGACTCGTTTGGCGGGAGATCGATACCACGTTCGAAAACCGTATACTGACCGGTGCGGTGATTAACGCAGACTATATCGAACCGCGAAAATTTCTCGAGGACGCCAAAGAAATTGTGCTCGAACACGTGCAAAAAGTAATTCAAAAACACATTAATGTGAAAGTAAATACTGTATTTAATGGCGAGTTTGTGTTGGGTGATAAACGTGTAAATAAATCAATCAATACGAAAAACACTATGAACTCTTTCGCACGTCCGATTTACGTGAGTGATACGAGCGCCGCGTTATCGAGCCCATCCTAGCATCGCTAGAAGAATTCCAGGAACGCAATAGCGGGTGGGCTTTATCGCAAATAATCGATTTGACTGTAAATATCAACAAATAAATCCAATGCGCGCGGGATGTCATATTAAATTACGGCAAGAAATAATGATGAAAAGAGCGGTGATAAACGTGCAATCCAAAGACAATGCATGTTTCGCGTGGGCGGTGGT
The DNA here is from genome assembly GCA_963971435.1 of Lasius platythorax. Taxonomy (NCBI): domain Eukaryota; kingdom Metazoa; phylum Arthropoda; class Insecta; order Hymenoptera; family Formicidae; genus Lasius; species Lasius platythorax. Next base: position 21,059,637 of record OZ020537.1, on the reverse strand, counting down.
CGCTGCTCTCTACCCCGCTGAAAGAAATGTGGAACGGGAATCATCGTACCCGCATTATACAACAGTGCTGAATCTCCAGAATATTGAGTTTCCAGTTACTGTTAATCAAATTAAAAGTTTGAACTTGTAAATAACATTTCGATAAATGTATGTACTATCGAGAATAAAAAGAACATTGTCCCGATACCTCTCAGTGAAGAAAGGAAAGACAAGCATGTCAACTTGCTGTACGTGCGAGATAAAAGCGTTGGACATTTCGCTGGATCAAAAATCTTTCCAAGCTCGTAAGCTCGCAACTGAGCAAACACAATGATCAAAATTATATCTGCGATCGGTACGTATTTTTAATATAAATATAATATATGAATTGTCAAAATGTACAATATATAAAAAAAATTATTTTTTCAGATGTTTGCACTACTTCCAATCGGACGACAAGTTGCAGTCACACATGGTTGACTGTTGGGAGATTAACGAGTGCGCTGTCCGGTTACCAAGTGATGACGACAAGTGGCTGACATTCAACAACTTTAATCAGAAAGAGCGGCTTCTATTCATCGTATATGCCGACTTGAATGCGTTTTGGCGAAGGCAGATAAGAAGGAAGAAGAAAAAAAGAAATTTATATCAGCATCGCAAGGTATTTAGTATCGCGTATTATATACATTGTTCGAACGACGAATCGTTATCCGCATATCATTCTCGTCGCAGTACCGATTGCGTTTCATGGTTCGCCGAAGAACTAAAAAATTTAACTCAACGTGTAAAGACTATTTTATCAGCTAATGTCCCCATAGTAAATTTGACATCAGATGACTGTGAAAAGTTTCATAGCGCTGCCCTTTGCCACAGATGTGAAAAACCATTCGCGCAATATGATACACGCGTACGTACGCGATCATTGCCATCTTACCGAACGGTACAGAGGTCCCGCACATTCAAAATTGTAATTTAAATTATAAAGAATCTTTGTATTCCGATAGTATTTCACATTTTATCCGATTATGACTCGTATTTTATTATTCAGAAAATAGCTACAGCGTTCAAAGGGGGAATCGAGTTACTTCCAATAACCAAGGAAAAATATATATCGTTCACAAAAAATATTAAAATTACAGATGATAAATTCAGATATATTAAATTGCGTTTTATCGATTCGTATGAATTTCTTAGTCTCGACAAATTGGCATCATTTTTGAATAAAAAAACTCAATTTTAAAATCCAAATTTCAAAATTTATCAATAGAAAATTTCAATTTATTAACACGAAAGGGTGTCTTTCCATACGAATATATAGACTGTGTCGACAGGTTACAAGATACGTGTTTACCGCCGCGCAAATCATTTTACAATTCCTTGACCGGTGACACTGTATCCGAGAGCGATTACACACACGCCGAGAACGTATGGAAGCGGTTCTCCATTCGAACGCTGGGCGAATATAGCGACATGTATTTAAAAACTGATGTCTTGTTATTAACAGACATTTTTGAAAATTTCTGCGACAAATGTATTGAAAGTTATAGGCTCGACCCCGCGTATTATTATACTCTTCCCGGATACACGTGGGATGCCATGTTAAAGCATACCAATATTACGTTCGAATTGCTTACAGACATCGACATGGTTATGTTTATCGAAAGTGGTATACGCGGTGGGCTAAGTCAATGCTCCAATAGATATGCACATGCTAATAACAAGTACATGCAGTCGTACGATCCATCGAAACCATCATCGTATCTAATGTATTTCGATGTTAATAATTTGGATGGGCATAAACGGATGGGTAATGTGTCAACCATTGCCTTATGCCGATTTTCGATGGGTCGACGATCCGATTTTAACGTACCATCAATCGCGCTAGATTCGTCTACAAACTATATTCTCGAGGTCGATCTGAAGTACCCGCAAAGTAAACACAATGCGCACGCTGATCTACCGTTCTGCCCGACGTGCGATAAACCGCCAGGCAAGCGGGAGGCCAAGCTCCTCGCGACTCTGTACGATAAGAAGCGTTACATCATACACTACCGCAACCTACAGCAATGTACACGCCACGGTCTTCGCGTTACAAAAATACATCGAATATTACAATTTACACAATCTCCGTGGCTACGATTAAATTATATCGAACTTAATACATAGTTTCGAACACTCGAGAAAAATGATTTCGAAAAAAATTTATACAAATTAATGAATAATGCGGTATTTGGCAAAATGATGGGAAACATGCGTAATCGCGTAGATGTTAAACTCATAACACATTAGAATGGAAGGTACGGCGCAGAAGCAATTATTGCAAAACCAAATTTCCATAGTAGGAGCATCTTTTCGGAAAATCTTATTGCCGTCGAATTGCGCAGACTCGAGGTAAAATTTTACAAACCAATCTACGTCGGTATGTGCATACTCGACATTTCTAAAACGTGTTTTCACGAGTTTCATCACGAATACATGTCACCACTGTATCGTGACAAATGTCGGGTAATGTACACCGACACAGACAGCCTCGTATACCACATCGAGTGCGACGACGTGTACGAGAACATGAAACGCGATATCGCTAGATTCGATACGAGCGATTATGCTGTGGACAACGCGTACGGTATACCGCTTGTGAATAAAAAGATATCGGGTCTGATGAAGGATGAAAACAACGGTACAATAATGACTGAATTCGTAGGACTTAGAGCAAAAATGTACGCGTTGCGAGTGGATAGGAAAAAGGATACAAAAAAGGTTAAAGGTGTTAAAAGCAACGTTGTCGCGAGAACGATAACGTTCGATGATTACACGCAATGTTTGCCTGACGAGATTGAAATGACGCGACAGCAGTTCTGTATAAGATCTAAATTGCATAAGGTATACACCATTCGCGAGACGAAAATTGCTCTGAGTCCATACGATGACAAGCGATATATCGTACCTGATTCGACCGACACATTACCATGGAGACATTATAGGATACCCTTATAAAATGTAATTAGATGTAATATAATGAGTAGGTGTTAGGGGCCGGTTCTAACGCTGGTCCTCTGAGGGATGGAGAGGGGAAGGGGGGTATCCACGGCGCGCGGAGGAATGACGTCATACAGACGGTGGGGGGATTAGCGAGCGCGGTGACTGACGTCGCGGGAGAGGGGGACTTTTGGACGCGGGGAATGACGTCACGCGGAATAGGGGGAAGGTGTAAGACCGCGATGCATCCGAGGGGTCTGCGGGGAGGGGGAAGGTGTAAGACCGCGCCTGGTAGACGAGGTGTCCGCGGGGAGAGGGAAGGTGCAAGACCGCGAAGGAGATATGAATAAAGGAAAAGGAGAGAGATATATCTATATATGTATATAAGTACCGTCTGTCTGTCTGTCTGTCTGTATGACCGCGAACTCCTTCTGCATTTGTGGACCGATCTTCACGAAACAGGTACCAAAATTTCGCAAATTTTCCGGGGGTTGTTGCTGTGTGGTTTTTTTTAGCTTTGCACCCCCACCCACGCACCCACCCACGCAAACACGCATTTATTGACCGATTTTCTCGAAATTGGTATCAAAATTTTGCAAATTTTTCGAGGATGGAGACGATGGTGGTTTTTTTAAGTTTTTTACACTCCCACCCACGCACCCACCCACGCACTCACGCATTTATGGACCGATTTTCTCGAAATTGGTACCAAAATTTTGCAAATTTTTCGGAAATGGCTATTATGTGATTTTTTTTAAGTTTTACACCTCCACCCACTCACCCACGTACCCACCCACGCACCCACCCACGCACTCATACATTTATGGATTGTTTTTGACGAAATTGGTATCAAAATTTTGAAAATTTTTCGAGAATGGCTATTATGTGATTTTTTTAGGTTTTACAACTTCAACCAACCACCCACGCACCCACCCACGCTATCACATATTTATTAACCTACTTCCAGATTTATGGATCTACTATTCTTTCGAAATTGGTATCAAAATTTAGCAAATTTTTCGGGGATGGTTACTATGTGTTTCTTTTTAGTTTTACACCCTTACCCACGCACCCACCCACACACTCACACATTTATTGACCGATTTTCTCGAAATTGGTATCAATATTTTGCAAATTTTTCGGGGGTGGCTGCTGTGTGGTTTTTTCATTTAAAAAAAAATTTTTTTCCTTATAGAGGAGGGTATGTTTTCGCTAAAAATTTTTTTTTTCAAATTTCTACGCCATTTCTACGCCAATGTGTTTAGAATGTTCCAAAACATCGTAATATGTGGTTTAAAAAAATTTTTTTTTCTTCCTCATAGAGGCTGTTTTCGCGAAAAAAAATTTTTTTAGATTTCTATGCTAATGGGTTCATAATGGGTTCAAAATGTTCAAAAACATCGTAATAAAGTTTTACACCTCCACCCACCCACCCACCCACGCACTCACATTTATTGACCGATTTCCTCGAAATTGGTACCAAAAAATTGGGTAAATCGAAATAAAACTGAAATTGCCGAAAAATTTGCATCGCTTCCTTCGAAATTGGTATCAAATTGTTTCAGATTCTTCGGAGATGACTGATATGTGGGTTTTTTAAAATAAAAAAAAAATTTTTAAATATAGATGTAGCTTAGTTTTCATGAAAAATTTTTTTAACTGATTTCTACAACAATATGTTTAGAATGTTACAAAACATTGAAAAATAAAAAATTTTTTTTTAAATTGTATGTGTTCTTCCACATTTATCAAGATATCTTTAAATTTACGGAAGTTAGATTAACCACAGAAATTTATCATAAAACACCTTTCGTGAAAATTTTTTATTCCAGATTTCTTTTCAAATGAGTTTCTCTCTCTTTCTCTTTCTCTCTCTCTTTCTTTCTCTCTCTCTCTCTCTCTCTTTCTTAATATCATTATTTCTCTTTCTCATTTTTTAGAGAAAATCAGTCCATAAATGTGGAAGTAGTTCGCGGTCATACAGACATATAGACAGACGGACGGTACTTAGATTTTTTAAAAGATTTCTACAACAATGTGTTTAGAATGTTCCAAAACATTGAAAAATAAAATTTTTTTATACATACATAAAAAATATATACATACATTAAAAAATTACACCTTATGGGTAATCTATAGTTTATATTTTTTGACGTGAGTCATTTAATAAATGACTATATATAAATAAGTTGCTGATTTCACATGTTAAATGTCATTCGTGAAATAAATAGAAAATGTAATAATAAATGTAATCCGCACAACAAAGAAGGGGTCAAAGGCGTAAAAGTTTATAAGAAACGAGATATTAACGGACGAAATTATAACATTTAAGAAGGAGAGTGAAGGAAGAGACGGTAGATTTTTTAAATTAATATATATATTAAACAATAATGAACACAATTCTCTCGACCGTACTGGCAAATTCTATTTATTATTAAGTGCACATCACAACGTTTCGACCTTAATTTTAGGTCCTTATCAAGTGATCTATAAATCATAAGAAAAAGAACGAAGAACAATTAATATTACAAATAGTAGTAACGAATGATTAAGATAAGATATTGAAAAATAGATATGTACTTGCGAAATATAATTATACTTTATAGATGTCAAAAGATAGAAAATTCATTGTGTCAGATAGACAAACACGTCAAATACATTAGACGAACTGAGAGGACTAAACAACCTTTATTATTAAGTCGTAAATGTTATTTAAATTGTCTGTGTCCTTTTGTAAATTTAAAGTGTTATTGTTTTTCTTGATGTAGAACATTTCAGCAATCTCTCTTTTTCTAACATGTTTTTATGTAAAATCTTGGGATTAGCCCAGTCGAAATCATGGTTAAATTCAATTTTATGTTTACTGATGACCGAAAGATTGCTAGAATGTAAAAATTGTAATTCAACTGTAAAAATTGTAATTCTTCATACATTGGACAAACGAAGAGACATTTAACGACTCGCGTTAAAGAACACTTTAAGAATATTAAAATGCATTCTAGCAATCTTTCGGTCATCAGTAAACATAAAATTGAATTTAACCATGATTTCGACTGGGCTAATCCCAAGATTTTACATAAAAACATGTTAGAAAAAGAGAGATTGCTGAAATGTTCTACATCAAGAAAAACAATAACACTTTAAATTTACAAAAGGACACAGACAATTTAAATAACATTTACGACTTAATAATAAAGGTTGTTTAGTCCTCTCAGTTCGTCTAATGTATTTGACGTGTTTGTCTATCTGACACAATGAATTTTCTATCTTTTGACATCTATAAAGTATAATTATATTTCGCAAGTATATATCTATTTTTCAATATCTTATCTTAATCATTCGTTACTACTATTTGTAATATTAATTGTTCTTCGTTCTTTTTCTTATGATTTATAGATCACTTGATAAGGACCTAAAATTAAGGTCGAAACGTTGTGATGTGCACTTAATAATAAATAGAATTTGCCAGTACGGTCGAGAGAATTGTGTTCATTATTGTTTAATTTTTATTACTGGTGGTCAAAATTTCTACATTAAATTAATATATACAGGGTGTCCCATTTTAAAGGACCCACTCAAATATCTCAGAAACACTGCGTTAAATCGATAAATTTTTCAAACAAAAGTTGTGTGGCTTCAAGAGGGCCATAAGATGGTGACAATGATTTGACCTTGGAAAATCATTTGAAGGTCATGTGAAGGTCAACTTTAAAATCTTAAATGGAAACCCCCATTTTTTATTTGGTATTCTTGTAGCTGACATCGAGAGCTTTCCAAAACACTATAATTAAACATTTTTTCATTAAGTACTTTTCGAGTTATAAGGTTTGAAGTTTACAGTATTTTGACATAAAATACAAAATATCGTGTAAAACATTCAGTTTTCGGTAATCTTACCTTAATACTTTTACGCATAGAATAATAAGACCAATCAATTGGTGTAAAAAAAAACATGATTGCTATTAAGAAAAAGTAAGTAATTTGCAACATGCAGCTGCATACTTTTTTTAAAAGCAATTATGTGTTTTCTTTACACCAATTGATTGGTCTTATTATTATATGCATAAAAGTATTAAGGTAAGATTACCGAAAACTGAATGTTTTACACGATATTTTGTATTTTATGTCAAAATACTGTGAAATTCAAACCTTATAACTCGAAAAGTACTTAATGAAAAAATGTTTAATTATAGTTTTGGAAAGCTCTCGATGTCAGCTACAAGAATGCCAAATAAAAAATGGGGGTTTCCATTTAAGATTTTAAAGTTGACCTTCACATGACCTTAAAATGATTTTCCAAGGTCAAATCATTGTCACCATCTTATGGCCTCCTTGAAGCCACACAACTTTTGTTTGAAACATTTTTCGATTTAACACAGTGTTTCTGAGATATTTGAGTGGGTCCTTTAAAATAGGACACCCTGTATATATATATATATATATATATATATATATAGATATATTTAAAAAATATGTTTAAATATTTGTAATTAATATTTTTAAAAAATTTATTACATTTTTCTTAGATAAAAAAAATTTATTTTTTAAATTAATATATATATAGATATATTTAAAAAATATTTTTAAATATTTGTAATTAATATTTAAAAGAAATTTATTACATTTTTCTTATATAAAAAAAATATTTCTGATATCAGAGATTGAATTAAATTATACAAAAAGGCTGCTGTGCGCCTGTAAAAAAAAGGCAGCTGTACGCCTGTAAAAAAAGGCTGCTGTGCGCCTGTAAAAAAGGCAGCTGTGCGCCTGTAAAAAGGCTGCTGTGCGCCTGTAAAAGAAAGGCTGCTGTGCGCCTGTAAAAAGAGGCTGCTGTGCGCCTATACAGAGCTGCTGTGCACCTGTAAAAAAAGGCTGCTGTGCGCCTATACAAAGAAATAATATAAAACAGAATAAGAAGGAGAAAGAAAAGATTGATCAAGAAAATCAATATGATAAGTAGTTCGCGGTAATACAGAAAGACAAATGGTACTTATATAAATAGATATAAAAATCAAGAAATGAAATAGAAATTATAAAATAAAAATTTTGATGTAATTCGAGCAATATTATTGATTTATAACATAAATTAATTTATTTGTTAAATCTATATATAAATTATAAAGAATAATTAGTATTATATTTTTGAAAAATAACGTATTATTATAAAACATTTTGTATAATATACCTACGTATACGATACGACGCAGATAATTATGCCTCAAAAGAGAAAAGGCGGAAATTTGTATAAATTGAGTTTTGAAGGCAAGCGTTCACGACAAAGGCGAAAAATTGAGAGTTCGGAGGAAAGGTCTCAACGACTTGAAGCTAATACTCAAAGAAATTCTCAGCATAGGACCGATGAAAATAATAATGCAAGGACTCAACGACTCGAAGCTGATGCCCAGAGACATGCTCAGCATAGGGCCAATGAAAATGATGATTCAAGGAATAAACGACTCGAAGCTGATGCTCAGAGACATGCTCAGCAGAGGACCGATGAAAATGAGGACGCAAAAACTAAACGACTCGAAGCTGATGCTCAGAGATATGCTCAGCAGAGGACCGATGAAAATGAGGACGCAAAAACTAAACGACTCGAAGCTGATGCTCAGAGACATGCTCAGCAGAGGACCGATGAAAATGAGGACGCAAAAACTAAACGACTCGAAGCTGATGCTCAGAGACATGCTCAGCAGAAGACCGATGAAAATGAGGACGCAAAAACTAAACGACTCGAAGCTGATGCTCAGGGAAGGCAAAAAGCTAGACAATTAAATCATCACATTGCGCTAATTGCTAAAGACCATGAAATAAATGTGCCTGTTCATACACTTGGCCAAATGAATGTAGAATGCCAATTTTGTAAATCGTTAAACTTTGCATGTTGAAAATCTAAAGATGGAAAATTTACATATTGTTGCCAAAAGGGCAAAATTCAATTAAAGACAATAAAATGTCCTAATTTTCTTAAAAAATTATGTATGGGAAATGATTATGAATCAAAAAATTTTATGAATAATATTCGTTCATATAACAGCGCTTTAGCTATGGCTTCCATGGGTGCTCCAGGCAATAGAAATCCATTGGATGTTGTAAACAATGCTCCTTATTGCTTGAAAATTCATGGGCAATATCATCATTTGACCTCGACGGCAATGCGCCTAGCGGATGGGCAAGCTCCGCGATTTGCACAGCTTTACTTTTTAGATACCGAAGAAGCTATAAATCATAGAATGAATAACAAAGCTAATCAAGAGTGTAATCCAGAAATAATGAAAGATTTATCATGTTTTATGGTTCAATGCAATGAATTTGCAAAAACTTTCAAGATGATGCGTCAAGTTGAACAATATCTTAATCCAATAGGCAATAAAACTATAAATTTAATGTTGTCCTTTCGAAACGATCCTCAACATGATCAAAGAAGATATAATGCTCCACAAGCTAATGAAATAGCTGTGGTCTTTCAAAATGTAAATGGTGAGCCTCCATTGGAAAGAGACATTCGGATTTATAATAAAAATTCGAACGATGTTCAACAAATATCAATTCTGGACAAAAGGTGTGACCCAATGTGTTATCCTTTGTTATATCCATATGGTAACGATGGATGGCATTTAGAACTGAAATCTTATAATCCTAAATATTCAGGATTCAAAATAACTCAAATGGATTATTATGCTCACCTGCTTGCACCAAGAGCCGAATTTAGTCAATTTAAAAGGGCAGGCAAATTGAGATGTCAATTTATACTTGATGCATATATAAAAACTGAAGCCAATAGGCTTAATTATATTAAATTGAATCAACCTCAATTAAGAGCTGAACTTTATTCAGGATTAATGGATCACCTAGATAATTGAGCACAAAATGAAGGAATTACAGTTGGTGTACCTGTAATATTACCATCTTCATTTATGGGCAGTCCAAGGAACATGCAAGAAAGATACCAAGATGCCATGTCTTTGGTCAGAAAGTTTGGTAAACCAGACATTTTTCTTGCCATGACTTGCAATCCTCAATGTCCAGAAATTAAGGATAACCTTGATGGATGTCTAATAGAGTTTCGACCTGATTTAGTCGCTAAAACATTTAACTTGGATGTCAAAGAGGTTCTAAAGGATCTAATCCAAAATAAAATTTTTGGAAATATTGCTTATGCAGGCGTGATTGAGTTTCAAAAAAGAGGACTTCCACATTTGCATTTACTTGCAATGTTGAGTGATGAAGATAAGCCCAGACTTCAAGAAGTCATTGACATGATGGTATGGGCTGAAATCCCTGACGAAGAAAAATATCCAGAACTTAATGCAAAAGTTTTGAAACACATGATTCACGGTCCATGTAGAGATCCCTTTTTGAGATATCCTTGCACTGGGGACGATGGAAAATGTTCAAAAGGTTTTCCAAAGGAATTTCGTAAAGAAACTAATGCTAATGTGAATGGATATCCTATGTATCAACGTAGGAATATTGGGAAAAAATACATCGTCAGAGGCAAAGAAATTGACAATCGATGGGTGGTGCCATATTCACCATATTTAATAATGAAATATAATCGACATATAAATTTGGAAATATGTTCATCAGTGAAGAGTGTAAAATATTTATACAAATATATTCATAAAGGACTTGACTGTGCTGCAATTGAAGTGCAAGCACGAGATGGCACAAGATTCATTAGAATAGATGAAGTTAATTCATTCCTGGATGCAAGATATGTTAGTGCTCCAGAAGCAATGTGGAGACTGAACGGTTACGATCTTTTCATGAAGTCTCACACAATAATAAGATTGGCAGTTCATTTGCCTGATCGTCAAATGGTTTGTTTCCGAGCAGGAAATGAAGCGCAAGCTGCTCAAAGAGAGCTCACTCGAGATACTACGCTGACTGCATGGTTCAAATTAAATCAATCTGATGAAAATGCAATGCATTTTCTTTACACAGATATTCCTTCTCACTATGTTTATGAAAAGAAAGAAACTAAGTGGAAGCCACGGAAAAAAGGTGGTGAAAAAATAATTTCAAGGCTATACACAGTGAGCATAAAAGATAATGAAAGATTTTATCTCCGTCATCTTCTCCTACATGTGACTGGAGCTAAATGTTTTGAAGATTTAAGAACTGTCAACGGAGTTCTTTACAAGACATTTAAGGATGCAGCAATTGCGAAGAATTTAATAGAAGCTGACGATCTTTGGGAGAAAACAATAGAAGAAGCAACAGAATCAAAAATACCTACACAACTTAGAGAGCTATTTGCGTATATTTGCATCTTTGGAACTCCAACAGATGTACCAACTCTTTGGAATAAATACAAAGATCACATGATTGAAGACTTTGTACACAACAATGTTGTAAATCCTGAAAATATGGCTTTAAATTATATACAAGAAATTCTGAAAAATAATGGAAGTAGCTGTGAAAACTTTCAATTGCCAGATCCAACTCCAATGAATATTTACGTCACAGAATATAATGTGGATGAAGAAAAAAGACGTGGTGATTATTTATTATCGACACTAAATGCTGAGCAAAAGCACGTGTACGATATAGTTATTCGAGCGATTGAGAATGAGAATGAACCTCAACGGTTATTTTGTATTGACGGGTTTGCAGGAAGTGGAAAAACTTATCTATTTAATACATTTTTGAGTGTTATTCGAGGAAGAAACGAGATGGTTATTCCATGTGCTTCAACTGGGACACTGTCTTGCTACCACACTTCTCAAAGGAGGAAGAACTTATCACTTCCTGTTCAAACTTTCAATCCCAATTGATGATGGAGCTAAATCAAATATCAGAGGAAACTCTCAAGCTGCACGAGAATTGATCTCTGCCAAACTCATATGGGATGAGGTGAGCATGTCTGTTGGACATGCCTTAACAGCAGTTGATAAACTCTTCAGGGATCTGATGAAGAATCAAAGACCATTTGGAGGAAAAGTAATTTTATTTGCAGGAGATTTCAGACAAAATCTCCCAGTAGTGCCTCATGCACACAAAGCAGATATAATTGAATCGACTGTAAAATACAACCCTATATGGAGAAATGTAATTCAGGTTAAATTACAGCAAAATATGAGAACTGCGGAAGAAAAAGAATTTGCAAATTGGCTAATGCAACTCGGAGATGGTAAATTATCAAATACGGATGGACTACATCTCGATATAATTGAAATCCCTCAGGATTTTATATCAAAAGAATCTTTTAAAAAAATGAACACCCTTCACTCGACCGTACTGGCAAATTTTCTTTATTATTAAGTGCACATCACAACGTTTCGACCTTAGTTTTAGGTCCTTATCAAGTGATCTATAAATCATAAGAAAAAGAACGAAGAACAATTAACATTACAAATAGTAGTAACAAATGATTAAGATAAAATATTGAAAAATAGATATGTACTTGCGAAATATAATTATACTTTATAGATGTCAAAGGATAGAAAAGATAGAAAAAAAGGATAGAAAGGATAGAAAAAAAAATCTTTTATTACTGAGATTTTTGGTGATAGAATCACCATGGAGCTGATTAGAGAAAATCCAGATCGAGCGATTCTTTGTCCTAAAAATGAGGATACTTTTAAAATAAATGACGAAATCCTTCGTCTAATGGAAGGAGAAGAAAAGGAGTATCTCTCAATTGACTCTATTGTAAGTGATGATCCACAGGAACAATTAAATTTTTCAACTGAGTTTTTAAACTCTTTGACACCTTCTGGAATGCCAATTCATCGACTTAAAATAAAAGTCGGTGTTACAATAATCCTATTAAGGAATTTAAATACTAAAAAAGGACTTTGTAATGGCACAAGATTCATTGTTACTAATTTGAAAAATAATCTTATTTATGCGGAGGTTCTAACTGGTCCTGCTCGAGGACAAATTGTCATTATTCCAAGGATAGATTTAATTACAAGTGATTTGGAACTGCCATTTAAGTTTAAACGAAGACAGTTTCCTATTCGAGTGTCATTTGCTATGACAATCAATAAATCCCAAGGACAAACTTTAGAAAAAGTGGGGATTTATTTGCCACATCCCGTATTTGCTCATGGTCAACTTTATGTGGCATTTTCTAGAGCAACCAAAAGGGAAAGTGTAAAAATTAAGATTGATGAATTCAGCAATCAAGGACATCTAATTGAAGGAAGTGAAAAATGTTTTATAAAAAATGTAATATACAGAGAAATTTTGTAAATTGAGGAATTATGAAATTGTATGAGAGCTAATAATAGCGGGTTAGCGGTGGGTACATTAGACGTAAACAAAAAATATTTGAATCTGTAAAATTTAAAAATAGATATAATAATTAAATACTAAAAAAAAAATAATTAAAATTTTTATGTATATATTAACTAAACTAATGTTTCAGAGTTAAAACATATGAAATTGTGTGGAAATTAAAATAACAAAAAAATATTAATAAATAATAAAATTTTAAATATAAATATTTAAGTTTATGCAAAACGCAGCGCGAAATAAAATATCCGAGAGTGAAAAAGAAAAATAACATAGTAGTCATCCTCGAAAAATTTGCAACATCTATATATCTATTTATATAAATACCGTCTGTCTGTCCGGAAGGAGTTCGCGGTCATACAAACAGACAGACAGACGGTACTTATATATATAAATAGATAGATATATATAAGAAAGCTTTGAGGCCCGCGCGAAGCGCGGGCCAAAAAGCTAGTAGATAATATAATAGATAATATATTTAAACTTTTAATTATTTAGCTTATATAAATTATGTTGATTAGTTTAATTAATAATTGAGAATATGTTTAATATTAGAGAGAGACAATTTAGGAAATTAATATTTGTGAGAGAGTTAGCACGAGACGTCTACGAGAGATAGCGCGAGATTGATAGCGCGTTCTCGAGAGAGCGGCGTTCGCGTGAGAACGATAATCCCTAAAAACTTACCTTTTTAAAAAAATGTAAAAAAAAGGCGCCAAGTACACGCGCTAATTGTGAAAAACTGTTGTATCTACAAAATAGTGTTATTTTAATCTACAAAATTGTTATCTTTATCTGCACAAAATAGTGTTTTCTAAACTGTTAAAAACTGTTCTATAAATTATTTTAATTGTGTAAAATATATTCTACAAAAATAATGTGATATCAAACAATAGCGCCAATTGAAAATAAGAACTTTTAAAAATATTTTAACAAAAAAAGTTGTACAAAATAGTTATTTTAATTTTCTACAAAAATTAAAAAATTTTTATTAAAAAAACTTGGCGCTGCTAAACTAAATATGCTTAAATTAACGTATTATTTAATATATTTACATTGCAGTTATTGATGTAATTAAATTAAATATAGTTCTGAATTAAATTTAGATTTAAATTAAATTTATTCGTTAGTTTAATATATATTTTGAAATATACTTTGAAATTTAGCAGCGCCAAGTTTTTTTAATAAAAATTTTTTAATTTTTGTAGAAAATTAAAATAACTATTTTGTACAACTTTTTTTGTTAAAATATTTTTAAAAGTTCTTATTTTCAATTGGCGCTATTGTTTGATATCACATTATTTTTGTAGAATATATTTTACACAATTAAAATAATTTATAGAACAGTTTTTAACAGTTTAGAAAACACTATTTTGTGCAGATAAAGATAACAATTTTGTAGATTAAAATAACACTATTTTGTAGATACAACAGTTTTTCACAATTAGCGCGTGTACTTGGCGCCTTTTTTTTACATTTTTTTAAAAAGGTAAGTTTTTAGGGATTATATCATTCTTTTTTGTAGTATTTAATTAATGACACCGAATCCACTAACAAATATATATATTATGCTTTGACGTATTAGATTACCGAGTTAAAAATATCTTAGATTATCGGATCTTAATAACACATAAATTCTATTATTTAAAAAACGAGAAAGAACGAAAACGAGAGAGAAGGAGAGAGCGAGAGAGAGAGAGAGAGAGAGAGAGAGAGAGAGAGAGAGAGAGAGAGAGATATTTATAATATATTATTATAAATAAGAAAGAGCGAGTGAGAGAGAAAAAGAGGGAAAGAGAAAAACAGCAAAAGAGAGAGAGATCCATTAGCAAATATATAAGTATTATTATCCATTAGCAAATATATAAGTATTATACTTTGACGTATTAGGTTATTAATATCGATTCAGACATATCCGTGCCGTATCCATGACGTATCCGTTCCGTATCCGTACTCATCAGTGCAAAGTATTCACATACTTCAGTTCTGTATCCGTCGATTTTCATTCAGTATGTCAAGAACGAAAGAGAGAAAGACGAATTTTTCAATCAAAGAACTTACAGTAATTGCACTAATTTTAGATGAAGAAGAAACCGTTTTACGCAAAAAAAGAAAGCGTAAGTGAATGAAGATTGAATAACAACCAAAGTCGCACGCTGTCTTTAATGCCCGATAAAATAAGAATAATTAGCGGCAGCGATAATGAGCGAAATTTAACTGCGCTTGCAGTCGTTTTGAACAAAATGTGTAGCTAAACTGTTTCAAATCTTTAAACACTCGGAGGATTTTCTCTTCTAGTGCCGTGTCCGTTCAGTGAAAATATCGGCACAGATCACTGTCTACGCACTGACACTGATACGGACGGCTGGATACTGATACGGATACTGAAATGTAAGAATACTCTAATATAAAATTATGGAAACGTTATTTTCATCAGTGCACGGACGTGCACGGAACGGATACGTCACGGATACGGCACGGATATGTCTGAATCGACCTTTATAGTTACCGACGACGGTCGGTAATAATAAATAATATAACTAAATACACAGTCGACTGTCGACTGCTCGAACCATTTTTCGCACATGCGCATTGGAGACTTTGACGATGACCACGACGACGACGGAGACGTTTCTTAATGATAAATTTTAACATTGAGACTTTGCATCTTAATGTCTCTGTTTAGAGATCATGTAGAGCAAAAATAAAAACACTTTCCTTATATAATTCAAACCCAAGCTATCGATTAAGCCTATCAAGAATTCGATCGGTTTAGCGGTTATTGAGGTCTGATAATCTGAGATACTCTCAACTATCCGACTCGCGTAAAGATACCCGGAGTGCCTCGCTGTTGCTGCGCGGTACTTGGCGCGAGACACTACCGTGTCTCTTGATAGCGCGAGAGAGAGCGGCTTTAGCGTTAGAGAGATATAACGAATGAGAGGCGTTCGCAAGGGAAAAGGAGAAGAGACGTATAAGTATTTTTTTCTTTTTTCTTTTTAATGTTTTTTTAATTTATTTTTTTCGTTTTCTTCTTTTTTTTGTTATTTTTTAATGTTTTTTTTATTTTATTTATTATTTTTTTCATGTTTTTTTTTTATTTTTTTACCTTATAGAGCTAAGGTAAGGAGGTGAAATATTTAAAAAAAATCAAGCATTCATAATATTAAAATAAACATTTATTCAATGTGTGTATGTGTATTTTACAAATTTGTGTGTTTATTAAAATTAAAAAATATGAAAATGTAATATAAAATGTATAATATATAATATAAAATATAAAATATAAGAAATATAAGAAATATAAATATAGAATTTAAAAGATATAATATAAAAAATATAATATATATACAGGGTGTTAAATTTCAAACGTAACAGGTGGAATATCTCGTAAACAATGCATTTTAGAAAAAAATGTTTCCTACAAAAGTTGTAGGGTTTCAGAGGGAACATAAGATAGTAATATTCATATATCCTTGGGCGGCGTCTCCAAGGTCAAGTGGAGGTGAGAATGAATTTTTTAAATGGAAACCCATATTTTTTATTATAACATCTTTTTCTACTAATTAATTTGAACAACTTTTATCTAAAGCATTTTTTTATTTACCTAATATTTTTTAAGATATTCAAGAAAAACTTGATAACTCTTTCAACATTCAGCTTACGATATTGAAGATTAAATGACGAAACGAAAGGACTCAGAAAAGAAAAAATAAAATAATTAATGAAGCAAATAAGAAATAGACTTTATTAATAAATTTTCATTTAAAAATCAACGAATTTTTACAAAATAATTTTTAGAAAAAGTAACGAAGTCAACCAAATCTTTTTTATTTATAAAAAAGAAAATTTCATTAATCTAAGTGTTCAAAGTGTTGTCCTCTTGCATCTATGCAAGTTTGCAATCTTCGTTGGAAACCATTATGCACACTTTGTAATTCGTCTCTTGAAATTCTTCCGCACGCTTCGCGTATTCGTGCTATCATGTTTTCTCTTGTAGTTGGAGGATTAACATAAACAATTTCCCGGATTCTACCCCACAAATAATAATCTAGGCAAGTCAGATCAGGTGATCTGGGAGGCCAAGACACTGGACCTCCCCGACCTATCCATCGGTCAGGAAAAATAACATTCATGTGTTGTCTGACGATTACACTAATGTGGCAAGGTGCTCCGTCAAGTTGCATCCACATGTTCTGTCGAAGGTTTAGAGGCAAATCTTCCAGAAGAGGAGGTAGTTCCTCAATCAGGAAGTTCAAAAAAATTCGTCCGTTAACGATATTATCGAAGAAAAATGGGCCGATAATTGTGTCACCAATAATGGCACACCACACATTTAACGACCACACATGTTGATGATCAATTTGTCTTAACCATCTAGGATTTTGGTCGCTCCAATAATGAAGATTATGACGATTCACATGGCTATTGTTATGAAACGTAGCTTTATCGCTCCATAATATTTTAGAAAAGAACATTTCATCTTCTTCATAGCGTTGTAAGGTCCATCGGCAAAATTCTAATCTTCTATTATAATCTTCCTGCGTTAATGCTTGGTGTAAGTGGATATGATATGGATGTTGGTGTTGACGACGCAAAATATTCCAAACATTTACGTTGGATGTTCCAAGTTCCCGTGACAATTGTCGTGTACTGTAATGAGGGTTCACAGTAATTGCTGCTAAAACGTTTATTGTCATTTCCTCATTACAAACTGGACGAGGCCGATTTATATTGCGGTTAGCGGCAAAAGTTCCGTGTTCTCCTGAACGATGAAATAAACGAATGAAGACCATGGGAGATGGATAATGGAGCCTATTGTATCTTTGACGGTAAACTCTAGCAGCTTCTCTAGCATTTCGTCCACATTCACCATAAATTAAAAGCATATTACGATATTTCACATCAGTATAACGCACCATAACGGCAAGTGAAAAAAGAATAGAAAATGGAAACACAATTTACTCTATGACCACATTAGTCGCACTACTGTAACTAATTTAAAAAGTTACACATTCCCACCTTCTTTAAATATGAAAGTCCGTGGATTGGCGCTGACGATACAACAAAAAACTGTAAACACACTGAGCATTTGCTCAGTCTATCTGTTGTGTTTTTCTGATTGACTACAATACGATTGAAAGTCAAATGACAGAAGAAAAAGATTCAGAAAAGAAAAAATACTTTATTAATAAATCTCTAAATATAAAAGACGAAATTTTTACATAGAAAAACATGTTAAAAGAGTTATCAAGTTTTCCTTGAATATCTTAAAAAATATTAGGTAAATAAAAAAATGCTTTAGATAAAAGTTATTCAAATTAATTAGTAGAAAAAGATGTTATAATAAAAAGTATGGGTTTCCGTTTAAAACATTCATTCTCACCTCCACTTGACCTTGGAGACGCCGCCCACGGTTATGTGAATATTACTGTGTTATGTTCCTTCCGAAACTCTACAACTTTTGTAGGAAACATTTTTTTCTAAAATGCATTGTTTACGAGATATTCCACCTGTTACGTTTGAAATTTAACATTCTGTATATAATTGGGGGGGGGCATTGACTGCGGCGGCAGAGGCTTTTGTAACAGAAAAAATCTTTAGTATTTTTTAAATTTATATATTATTAAATTTTAAAAAATAAGTGGTACTTACAGCTTAATTCCACCGTTCTGACCAGAAAGGGGCAACCTCCGGGTAGGGCTCCATCCCAAAGAGTTGTCGGAGGCAAAATGTGTCGTCATTATCGACATAATAATATCCCGCGTCCTCCTCCTCCTCAAATCCCCACAACACTTCATCGCGCTGAGTTATTTTGAAGTCGCCCCACAACCGGTCCAAATTCTCCCTCGCTTGCTGCCGCTCCATCTGCACCCACCACCGGTGGCGGACGCTAGCAACAAATTTTGTTAAGCCTCCTCTAAGAAACTGGAAAAAACACACTGTATTATATAACCTATTTCTTCTTTTTTTTAAATATATTTAAAATATTTTGTAACGATCCGCTCCCCCGCGACCGTTCTACCCGGCCGTCATCCGCCGGAAGGCTGCCGCCCGGCGACCACCCGCCGGGCAAAACGCAGCGGCGCAGTGCGCCCCGTTTTAATTATTATAAACCGCGTTCGAATCGGGCCGTTGTAAGGCCGCCGATATTCGAAGCCAGGGCCGTTGTCTCGGCGCTTCCGAGGCGCTCCGAACACCGACGGAAAGCGCCGAGCATCGGTCCTTGCCGCGCGACCGCCGGAATACCACCGAATTCGTTCGGTGATAATTACCCCGATTAGGGGAACAATCGGGCCAACGAATATCGCCGGAATTACCCGAACGGGTAAATTTCCCGAATAAAAAGGGCGACACGGCCCCGAAAAAGACAATCCGTTTCCTGCTCCACTCAGAGTCTGCACGACGCCTGACACGAGCTCCGAAACCCCGACAGCTTCTCCGAGGAGAGAGAACCAGAGGTTGGGCGCACCCAGCCTCCGCCGAGAGCTTTCGGCATCTCCGAAGAAGGCTTCCTTCAAAAACCTTTCCGAATCTTTGAGGTCGGGCGCACCCGGTCTCCACTGAGAGTTCTCAGTAGATTCGACAATCCGACCGAACCACGCGACGACGTTATTCCACGGGTAGGGAGTCACCTGCCGCCGACGGGAGCTCCCGTCTAATCGTCGCATCCCGCTGACATCCCGACCAAAATATCACGATATCTTAATTACCGCCACGGTAATCTTACGCGTCTCACGAAACCGACGCTCTCACGACGCGCGCCCGCGCGCGTCGCGCTCTCGCGCCTCACGCTCTCCGGCCTGACGCTCTCTCACCGAGCGCTCTCGCGCTCCCGCCCGCGTGCCCGCACGCCCCGCGCCTATCGTATTCACGCGTATACAAACGCTCGCCCGGCGTTTAAAGAGCCGAGCAGGACGTAAAAACGCGACAACAACAAACCGGCGTTCCAATTCCACGAACTTTAAAACGCGAAATGCTGATTGCATTTATGTTAGCTCGATCGAATAAATAAAGCTTTTCACCGTCCGATCCGAGCCGACCGCTGCATTACGAATCCGCATTTCTTGCGCCCCGGCAATATATATAATTATACACGCCGCTTGCATTCACGTTCACGCACAACTCGTACACACTGTAAATACACACGCCGCTTGCATTCACGTTCACGCATAAATCTTACACACTGTAAATACACACGCCGCTTGCATTCACGTTCACGCAGCATTCTCGCACATTGTAAATACACACGCCGCTTGCATTCACGGTCACGCCTAATTCTTACATACCGTACATATATCTAACGCTTGCATCCCCGTTCGCGCATATCTCTTGTACACTGTAAATATACGCACGGGCCACTCGCACACCCACATTCTTACCCGTTGTAAATATATACCGATACACGACATATACGCGCACCGACACACATCGTTCACACCTATCTTACACACCGACACATTCTCATTTTGTACATGCATTCTAATTAATTAAATAAACAATTACACAGCATACACACACGTCTGGTTATCTCGTACCCCCCTTTCGAACCTTGATCCCGACTGAGCGCATACGAGCCGTGCTCGGAAGGTGGCACGTTACATTGGCGCCCGAACAGGGACCGTTCTTGACCTGACCGTACGAGACAACCACCGTGAGTTTTTTTTGCGCATTACAAATGAGGATGCGATCGTTGATGCAACTCGCGTCGAAAAGCGAGCTCGCGGACTTCGCGCAGAAGCGCGGACTCGACGCTTCCGGCACGCTCGAGGATATTCGGCGCCGGGTGCGAGAATATTTCGACCGCCACCCTGAAGAAGACGCCGAGATCGAACGCACCGCCGTCGCCGGCCCTAGCGCCGACACGTTCCTCGACGCCCGCGAAGCACCGCGCACGCCCGTCACCGTGACGATCCCGGTACCGCCGATCCCAGTCGCCGCCGACTCCATAGTGGAGGACGCCAAGGTCATCGGACAGATGCGGAAGTGGGGATGCCATTTCGATGGCAAGGACCCCATGGCGTTCCTCGAACGCATCGCGGAGCTGCGGGACGCGTACGGTTTCTCCGACCGACAACTATTGCGAGGGCTACCCGAGCTACTACGAGGAGACCCCCTGCTGTGGCTCCGCAACAACCGCGAGCACTGGCGCACCTGGGACGATTTCGACCGAGATTTCCGGGGGCAGTTCCTGCCCCGCCGCTACCAGGCTGCCCTACGCCGCGAGATTACCGATCGCCGACAACGACCGGGGGAGGCTTTCGCAAAATACGCCACGGAGATGCTCACGCTCATTCGCCGGTCGGGCGGATTCAGCCGCGACGAACAGGTGGACCGGCTCTACGAGAACATGAGCCCGGAGTACAAGTTTTACGTCCGCTACGACGACGCCACGAGTGTCGCCGAACTCCAAGCCCGCGCCGCGGACTACGAGGAGATTGAGTCGCAGCGGCGAGAACACGCCAGGGCCGCGCGGAAGGCCGAAGATAAGCCTGCCGTGGCCGCCGCCTACAACAAGGAGGAATGTTGTTGGCGGTGCAAGCAGAGGGGCCACACCCGATTCAACTGCAAGAAACCACCGCGGAAATTTTGCTCGCAATGCGGCCGGGACGGAGTCTTGACGAAGCAATGCCATCCGCCACCGGGAAACGCGGAACGGGCCGGAGCCACCACAACCGACGCCGCCGCTCCGAGCCCCGCATAATTTACAACCCGCGGCCGCACATCCGCATCAACATCACCGGGCGTCGGTACCTCGCATTACTGGACTCCGGCTCCGAGGTATCGTTCGTAAACGGACAGATCGCGGACCGGGCCCGACGACACGGCCATCCGTACTGGGCACACGCCGGCACTATCCAGCTCGCCGACGGCACGACCGCCGATATACCCGGTACTGTCCGCTTGCCCGTGCGGCTGGGCTCCCGGATAATCGAGCACGACTTCTCCATCCTCACCGCTCTGGAGAGCAGCGTGTTAATCGGGGTAGACCTCTGGGCACGCACGAACATCTCCGTGTCGCCACCACCGCGCCTCGCGCCAGCTGACCAGGCCCCGACCTGCGGGAAGATCGGAGGGTTGGCCCCCCCGACCGCCTCCGAACGACAACGCCTCGAAGTATTTCTCGCCGCCGAACTCTCTGCATTCGAGGCCGTACGGGGGCCGACGAGGAAGATGACGCACCAGATCCGCCTGCGCCACCACACGCCGATCAAACAACGCTATCGACCTCGCAACCCGGCCATGCAGGCGGTGATCGACCGAGAGGTAGCCGAGATGGAGGCCGCCGGAATCATCGAACCATCCAAGAGCGCGTGGAGCTCGCCCGTCGTGATTGTCAAAAAGAAGGACGGCAAACACCGTTTCTGTATTGATTTCCGCAAGGTGAACGACGTAACCGAGCGTGATGCCTACCCGCTCCCCCAGATCACTGCCACACTGGATAAGCTACGAGGGGCCCGGTACCTCACAACGCTCGACTTGAAGAACGGGTACTGGCAGGTGCCGCTAGCGCCGGAAAGCCGCCCGATCACCGCCTTCACGATACCCGGAAGAGGGTTATATCAATTCACGGTAATGCCTTTCGGACTGCATTCCGCCCCGGCCACGTTCCAACGGCTACTGGACCAGGTTCTCGGGCCGGAACTGGAGCCGAACGTGTTCGTCTACCTCGACGACATCATCGTCATCAGCGAGACTTTCGACCGACACCTCCACCTGCTCACCGAGGTATTCCAACGACTACGCGAGGCCCGCTTACGATTAAATCCCGATAAGTGCCGCTTCTGCGTCGAGCGACTCAAATACCTGGGGCACGTGATCGACCGAGAAGGAATCCGAACGGACCCCGAAAAGGTGAGCGCCGTCGCCGATTGGCCGGAGCCACGCACGGTGAAACAGGTCCGCCAATTTCTGGGGATGGCATCCTGGTACCGGCGATTCGTCGCCAATTTCTCTACCATCGCCGCCCCGCTCACACGGCTCACCAAGAAGAACGCCCGGTGGACCTGGGGGACGGACGAAGAAGACGCGTTTCAAGAGCTCAAGCGCACGCTTATCTCGGCACCTGTCCTAGCGTGCCCGGACTTTACGCGCCGTTTTGTCTTACAGACAGACGCCAGCAACAGCGGCCTCGGAGCCGTGCTCACGCAAAACTTCGAGGACGGGGAGCGCGTCATCGCCTACGCGAGTCGGACGCTTAACGGGGCCGAACGCAATTATAGCGCCACCGAACTCGAGTGCTTGGCCGTCGTGTGGGGAATCCGCCGAATGAAGGGATACCTGGAGGGGTACCCCTTCACCGTACTGACCGACCACCAGTCGCTACGATGGTTGCAGCGCCTCGAAGCGCCGACAGGGAGGCTGGCCCGATGGCTTTTCAAGCTGCAACAATATGACGTCGAGGTCAAATACCGCCGAGGAATACTGAACCGCGTAGCCGACGCCCTGTCGCGCCCGCCAGCATCCTGCGCCGCGACGCCGCTCCGATGTCGCTGGTATCGACGCCTCCTCGAAGGGGTAAACCAGGAACCCGAACAACATCCCGATTATCGTATCGAGAACGGCCGCCTCCTCCGACATGTGCTACACAGCCTCGATTTCAAGGAGCACCCCGCCGACCAACAGTGGAAGGAATGCGTCCCGAGAGAGCAACGCGCTACGGTCATCCGCCGGTACCACGACGCGCCTACCGCCGGACACTTGGGCATCGCCAAGACCATCGCTCGACTGGCAGAGAGTTTCTACTGGCCCGGGATGTTCAAGGAGATCGCGAATTACGTTCGGACGTGCCAGAACTGCCAGGCGCACAAGGTCGATCAGACCGCACCCGCCGGTGCCTTACACGCCACCGACATCCAACGCCCGTGGGAGCACGTCACCGTTGATCTAGTCGGGCCGCTTCCGCGCTCGCGTCAGGGCCATACTTGGCTCTTCGTGATGCAAGACCGGTTCACAAAATGGGTGGAGCTGGTCCCGCTCCGGCAAGCTACCGCGAAGAATACCACGAAGGCCATCACGGAACGCGTGATACTCCGCCATGGACGCCCTGACATCGTCCTTTCGGACAACGGGACGCAGTTTACGTCCGCCGCTTTCACGGAGAGGCTCCAGGAATTCGGCATAAAACATCGCACCGCGCCCGTGTATGCACCGCAGTGCAATCCGGTCGAGAGGACGAACCGGACTATCAAGACGATGATCAGCCAGTTCGTGGAGAACGATCATCGTGCCTGGGACGACCATCTGCCCGCACTCCAGTTCGCATTCAACACCGCAGTCCACGATGCCACCGGATATTCGCCCGCGTACCTCAATCACGGGCGAGAACTCACCGCACCGCACCCCGCCGAGATACCGCTCGCCGCGGCAGACGAGCCGAGCGAGACTTTCCGACGACTTCAAGAGGCGTACGAGCTCGTCCGGATCAACCTAGCTCGCGCCTTTCAAAGGCAGGAAAAATACTATAATCTACGCCGTCGGGCATGGCGCCCACAGGTCGGCGACTGGGTATGGAGACGCGACCACCCGCTCTCCAAAAAGGCCGACGACTTCAATGCGAAACTCGCGCCGAAATTCATCGGCCCTCTTGAGGTACGTCGGGTGATTTCGCCCGTTATCGTCGAACTCCGAAGTAAGCACGGAAAATGGTACCGGCACACGCACGTACAACACCTGAAGCCGGTGCGGGGGGAAGAAAACAAAAACATCCACAACAAGGACGAGGACGAACCCCCCCACGACAACAGCGACAACGAAAATAATGACGAGGATTAAAAACGACCGATTATTCGCAGCTAAGATGTCGAAGCAACAAGACGTAATAGCCGCCATTACCGAGCTCCTCGACGATCCCGATTACTGGGGCGAGGTGTTACCGCCGCCACCGAAGGCCGAGCAACCACCGCCGGCACCAGCTCCGCTACCGCAGCCGCGCCCGCCCAAGGTGGGCACGATCATTCAACGGTCGGATCACGTCACTCGCCGGAAAATGGCCATGTTAATGACCGTACCGCCGCCACCACCATCCAGGCGAGCCCGGAAGACGACAGCCACCGAACCGACAGCCGGCGCCTCCACCAGCACCGCGGAACAGCAGCCGCAACTCCTGCTGCCTGCCGGCCCGCTCCCGCCACCACCGATCCGGGTCCAGATCGAGCCCGGCGTGATCGTAGACGTCCCGCATTTCTGCGTCCACGTTTCACGCAAATATAAAGCGCGCACCCCTCACGGACGCTGGGTGTTACGATTTTCGCGCACCGGACAGTTACGGTACCACCGGAAGCTAAATTAATGCCTCAAATTCAGGCATAATAAAATGGGGGGGTGATGTAACGATCCGCTCCCCCGCGACCGTTCTACCCGGCCGTCATCCGCCGGAAGGCTGCCGCCCGGCGACCACCCGCCGGGCAAAACGCAGCGGCGCAGTGCGCCCCGTTTTAATTATTATAAACCGCGTTCGAATCGGGCCGTTGTAAGGCCGCCGATATTCGAAGCCAGGGCCGTTGTCTCGGCGCTTCCGAGGCGCTCCGAACACCGACGGAAAGCGCCGAGCATCGGTCCTTGCCGCGCGACCGCCGGAATACCACCGAATTCGTTCGGTGATAATTACCCCGATTAGGGGAACAATCGGGCCAACGAATATCGCCGGAATTACCCGAACGGGTAAATTTCCCGAATAAAAAGGGCGACACGGCCCCGAAAAAGACAATCCGTTTCCTGCTCTACTCAGAGTCTGCACGACGCTTGACACGAGCTCCGAAACCCCGACAGCTTCTCCGAGGAGAGAGAACCAGAGGTTGGGCGCACCCAGCCTCCGCCGAGAGCTTTCGGCATCTCCGAAGAAGGCTTCCTTCAAAAACCTTTCCGAATCTTTGAGGTCGGGCGCACCCGGTCTCCACTGAGAGTTCTCAGTAGATTCGACAATCCGACCGAACCACGCGACGACGTTATTCCACGGGTAGGGAGTCACCTGCCGCCGACGGGAGCTCCCGTCTAATCGTCGCATCCCGCTGACATCCCGACCAAAATATCACGATATCTTAATTACCGCCACGGTAATCTTACGCGTCTCACGAAACCGACGCTCTCACGACGCGCGCCCGCGCGCGTCGCGCTCTCGCGCCTCACGCTCTCCGGCCTGACGCTCTCTCACCGAGCGCTCTCGCGCTCCCGCCCGCGTGCCCGCACGCCCCGCGCCTATCGTATTCACGCGTATACAAACGCTCGCCCGGCGTTTAAAGAGCCGAGCAGGACGTAAAAACGCGACAACAACAAACCGGCGTTCCAATTCCACGAACTTTAAAACGCGAAATGCTGATTGCATTTATGTTAGCTCGATCGAATAAATAAAGCTTTTCACCGTCCGATCCGAGCCGACCGCTGCATTACGAATCCGCATTTCTTGCGCCCCGGCAATATATATAATTATACACGCCGCTTGCATTCACGTTCACGCACAACTCGTACACACTGTAAATACACACGCCGCTTGCATTCACGTTCACGCATAAATCTTACACACTGTAAATACACACGCCGCTTGCATTCACGTTCACGCAGCATTCTCGCACATTGTAAATACACACGCCGCTTGCATTCACGGTCACGCCTAATTCTTACATACCGTACATATATCTAACGCTTGCATCCCCGTTCGCGCATATCTCTTGTACACTGTAAATATACGCACGGGCCACTCGCACACCCACATTCTTACCCGTTGTAAATATATACCGATACACGACATATACGCGCACCGACACACATCGTTCACACCTATCTTACACACCGACACATTCTCATTTTGTACATGCATTCTAATTAATTAAATAAACAATTACACAGCATACACACACGTCTGGTTATCTCGTACCCCCCTTTCGAACCTTGATCCCGACTGAGCGCATACGAGCCGTGCTCGGAAGGTGGCACGTTACAATTTTATTTATTAAGTACTTACAGCAGCCGGTATCGCGTGGTGTAAAAAATCGAAATTGGTACACATTTTTTATTATTTTTACTTCTTGATTGCAACTTTACTATAACTTTACTCTTTCACTGCTGAAGCCTTTATGATAGCACAATGGGTGGACATCCTCGCGGTAAAAAAAGTAGGAGCATAAGAAAGAGCACTTGATAAGAAAACAAAAGTAAGCATGTTTTGCAGACAATGCTCTGAAGTTAAAGCATCCAAGCGCCTTATACATTATGTAAAAAATATTTTAAAATAATTCTTACAACGATTACATATAATTTACTAAAGCGATTCATACTATTTGTATCACGATTGAACCATGATCAACCATTATCAACCACTTTTCGAACCACAATCAACCACTTTTTGAACAACAATCAACCATGATCGAACCACAATCCAACCACTTTGAACAACAAATCCATCACAATCGACCATGATCGAACCACAATCAAACCACTTTGAATAACAAATCAACCAACTGAACCATAATCAACCACTTTGAACAACTAATCAACCACTTTTCGAACCACAATCAAACCACTTTGAATCACAATTGAACCACTTTGAACAGTAATCAACCACAATTGAACCACAATCAACCACAATCAACCGCAATCGAACCACAATCAACCACAATTGAACCACAATCAACCGCAATTGAACCACAATCAACCACAATCAACCACAATCGAACCACTTTGAACAACAATCAACCACTTTTCGAACCACAATCGAACCACAATCGAACTACTTTGAACCACAATCAATCATGATCGAACCATAATCAACCATGATCAAACTACAATCGAACCACAATCGAACTACATTGAACGACAAATCAACTACTTATACATTAAAAAATATTCTATGTCTAATGACGCTGGTGGCTAGCATCACATACTGAAATGTGATACTCGCTCACATACATGGATAAGAATAAAGGAAAAGGAGAGAATAATAAAGAAAAATATATATATATTTTAAAACAATAGTTTATTCTAAATAAGGATGGGGTGAATCGTTATGATGATTCGACCACCGATTGAATATTTTAAATACATTTTGTAAAGCACAATTTTTTAAATGTTTTTCACAACGCATAGTACTCGTAACATCCAACTTATTTAAAGAAGCGATATCTTCATAGTCAGCATCCAAGGTTTCAATATTGACGTAGTTTCCTGCATCATCACCAAGTATATCGGTCAGCCATTCTCGTTTTTCCCGTCATTTAACGTACACGAAAACTTCATCTTCCGTCGAACCCATCACAGCCTTCGTAATCAAACGCTTAGCCATGCTGTACGGAACGTTTCCATCCTCCCATTATAGTCCATGATGATGTCCAATCAACCATGAAGCTTGAGATTTTTCAAATTTCGTAAGCACATGCCATGGTATGGGGCTTCCAAAAATGTAGTGAGAGAACAAATCCATCTCTCAGTATCGCTACTTCCTTCACGATAAAGTTTCTCCCGATAATGAATCCTTGCAACCACAAACGTCGGCACGACCATGACGATTATATTGCGATTAACAGTAAGATTGTATGACAAGTTGTCTTAGACGACTGCTGTCAATCGACACGAATTTCAATCTTTTTATATAATTTTATATGGCATTGGAGGGGATATTTGCTAATCTATACAATTTTACGAACTACGTTGGTCAATGGGCAATATTCAACAACGCGATCGTGCAAGATGAGATAATAGGCGGTAGTATTTGTCGATAAATCTTCCTTGCATTCAAACTCTATTCTCACGTCTACGGTAGAATTTTTAACAGATTCGTTTTGCCGCGAGCAATCAATAACCGCAAAAGGACCATAATATAAAATCTTTGTGATATTTAATAGCACCATATCATTATCACACCCGTAATAAGATTTGCGAAAATGAGAATACATGTCGAACAAGAGGGCGTATCTATTTTTATCAAAATCTAAATTCAAATCATCGTAGGGATAAACTTCCGAGTTTAGATAGAGTTTAACGTTGGTTAATTGACAGTTATCGAATATGGTTATCTCTTTTGACACAGCATTTTTTTCTACCAGTCTGCAGTGCAAAGATCACATATCGCGGCTTCTCCAGCTGAGATGCGGCTTTCACGGTCCACGAATGCTTGGTTATGTTATGTAACAGAAGAAATTTGTATAGATCCCAAGAACGAAAACTCATGTTCAAGTATCGTCCGCTTTCCAACGCTCGTAGCAACGACAGTTTATTGATCTCGTTTAATATTACATGAGGCATACGCCATTGTATCTTGAGCAATTCAATCTCAGCTTCCGTCGACGTATGTCCAAGTAGACAATTGTTGTCATTGCGCGAACGTATCAAAATTAATTCGTGACGAGCGTTAATCACAATTCGCTTATAATCTTCACAAAATCCCAATAGCATGTTGAGCGGTACGCAAAAATTGAAGTAAGATTCAATAATATTACGTGCCACATCCCATGCAACATTCTTCAAGATTTTACCTCTCTCAGGTGTTAGAGAGGCATAATTTTTGAGCGTGGAAGTTAAAAATTCCAACGTTTCTGTTGCGATCAATCTCCACACCATCGAGTTCATATCGAAGTTCATCAAACATGAATGCAACACAATTGTTCCCCAATACCACCTGCTCTGACCCTTCATCCTTTTTATGTATAGTCAATTTTCCTTCAACATATAGAAAGCTTTCACATGGTAACGTGTACAAATCCTGATGTTGTATAGGTATTCGTATCTCACCGCTATATCCAAGCGTTGTGTCGGCGTACGGATTGTACGTATGAGTCTCAATCTTGACGATACGATCATCAAAGATCGGCTCACCTCCAATATTCAAGATGTCAATCATATTTTCAAGTATTGCGTACCACAAAATCCAATGATTTTAAAAATTCACGATTCGATGCGCTGAGTTTCTTCTTCTTCTTAGCGTAACCGGACACTTTACTATTGTCACCCGATGCCACTCGTCTTCTCGCAAAAATATTGTCCCTCGTAAAAATATTGTCTCTCACGTGCTCCGTTTCGTTCAGCACAAGCATTTCATTTGTCACACGTTATTATTGCCGACGTCGTATGTATTATCTTACGGAATTTACTCTCCTCGAAAATCAAGCAATCGTCTTTCTTGGTCAATGCGGATCGTTAGATCAGTAATGCTCCGTGCAATGATCGGTAGATATATGATCTGTGCAGGCGTTTCCGATATCTTATATCCTGGCGGTACGCTCGGTGAAAATTCATGTATCGTATGTACGCGCTTGTCATTGCTGTACGCGCCAGTGGTCGCGCTGCATTCTATACGAATAATATTTACGTTAATAATATTTATCGGTAGATCCGATTCATGCCATTTCCAAGGCTGCAATATACGATTTGATGAGAATCCCAGCAATGATCCAACGTTATCTGGTTTACTAAAGTTTATTCTATAAGCGCATTTGATTTCGCTCTTTAGCATATTATGATTAGCGCTAAGCACTATTGGATATTCACCCTGTTCTTCAAATTCATTCTCTTGCGCAACGTTATTTACTGCATTGTTGGAATCAACAGCGTGTCGATATCGTAAAATTGCACGTTTGAGATATTCATTTATAGCATGTAATTCGTATGATCCCTCAGAAATCGTAATTTCCTCGTTATTGGTATCAAAGTAAAATATATTATTCGAAGAATTCACATTCGGTATCGTATGATAAGTTTCAAAGTCCGTTAAACCAAGCTCGTAATCACCATCGTTTAAATCTATAGCCGGAAAGTAGCTTACAGCAAGAACGCTACTCTTACCACTCAACGTTAGTGTCAGTGACATGTTGGAAAACTGTCAAACAAATACTGAATCGTGACGATGGATTGTCAGGGTTTAAATTTGTTCGTCAACCGTCTGAAGAAATTGTAGATACAATTGTCCGCAAATTCTTTGATTATAATTTTGATAAGACGTGCGATTGTATTCTATTTTCGTCACATATTGTCCAAAATATCGCACCAATTCCTTGGGCGGTCTAAGATTTCCAAAACTATCGAACTATATTACTCGATCTCCCCTCTTTGCATACGCTACCCAATGAGTACCGGGACCATCAGCGTCATCCAAATTGAGGATACCGCTTTCATTTCGTTGTACATCGTTTATCGGTAAATTATTGCGTATGAAAACGCCTCTAAAGAATGGTATACGCATACGTCTTGCTAGTTGTTCCAATTGCACATTAGTTGTTACACCCACAAGCATTTTTAGCGTTTTATTTACGTTTTTTTTCCTAACCATCGCTGAGAACCCCTGTCCACGCTTGTATGGAGCGAGATAAAGTCCAAGACCTTCCATGGCGCGATTATGACGTTGCATTTCTTTGAGCTGACGTTGCACTGCCTTGCTATCATTCAGAGCCTTTGCGATTCCCGCTGCTCCGCCAGCCAAAGAACCGACAACTCCCAATAATGGTAAAAGTGGTAAGATACTACCACGCTTCGCTACTGGAAGTATTCGTTTTTTCTTCGTCGACGACTTTTTTGTTTTCAGCCCCGTACCGAATTTTGTCTTTGCTTTCATTGCCGCCCAAACAGCCGTAGCAGCTGCTCTTTCACCAAGAGTCGAATCTCTCGCGGTAATACGTTTTCGCACTCTTGCAGCGAGTATATTATCAGCCATGTGTTCACCGAGGTCGTTGCTCGAGAATATGCAATATCGTGCTCGCGACACGCAGCATCCAATGGATTAATCCTTCGATCACCTCTAGCCAATCGTTTTTCCAAGTGAGTTTCAGGTCCACAAAACTGATAGCCGAAAATATGTAATTCGATAGGGAATGCGTTTATCGCACGATTTAACAGGCTACCTCTTATAATTCTCGCTGACATTCGCAACAATTCTTTATCAACGGTGTTGGACCGTCAATATGTGTTTGTTGCCACCGCAAATTATAATGTTGCGTGCAATGACGATATTGTTGAATCTCCGAATCGGCCTTAATATGTTCGGGAAGCTTGTCTCACAATAATTTCACGTAGTCACTAAAGTTTCGCAGTAAAACAATCTTGGGAATAAACAGTAACTGCTCGGCGGTAAGCTCGAGAATATCACTGTTAACCGACAGAAGAAGAAACATTTTCAAGACTGAGTGATTTCGCTTAGACACATCTCTATAAATAGGTTCCTCATGATTCATTTTCCAAAAATCTGATTTGTGACTCGCGAGAGACAACATACGGTTCGTGTGACAAGCGACGATAATCAAAGTGACAAATTTTGACGATAAAACACGACTAATGGATGAGAAAGAAATACGCAGGCATGGAAACATGCTACCGAATACTATACGCGGCATCATTTGCCGTCCTTCAAATTGTGGTAAGACTAACATGTTGATAAGTTTGATAGAAAGTCCACACGGTGTACATTTCGAGAACATGTACGTATACTCAAAATTGCTTCAACAACCGAAATATCGATACTTGGAAAATTTGCTGTCATCAATAGAGAAAATTGGATATTTTACATTTTCTAATAATAGCAATGTTATTCCATCGAGCGAGGCGCTTCCGAATTCCATTTTTATCTTTGATGACGTGGCATGTGACATGCAAGATACGATAAGAGAATACTTTGCAATGGGACGACACTCGAGCGTCGACTGTTTCTATCTTTGTCAAACGTATGCCAAGATATCCAAACATCTTATACGCGAAAATGCAAATGTATTGATTTTATTTAAACAGGATGGTACAAATTTAAAACATGTGTACAACGAACATGTAAATACCGACATGTCCTACGACGATTTTCGCGCATTCTGTCAGAAATGTTGGCAACACAAGTATGGATTCGTAGTGATTGACAAAGACAGTTCTCTGACTAATGGACGATATAGAAAAGAATTTAATGATTTTGCAATACCGTAAAGTGGGTAGTCGCTATCATCACTGATCGGACGTCTAAAAAGAATTTTCATTAGAGTGCAACATGACGACTGTGCAGGTTGACAATGACGATCACGAGAAGATTGCGAGAGAGATTGCGAAAACGAGCGAATCAATACGAAAAAAATATTGCTTTTTGAAAACTGGTAAAATGGAGGAAGACGTCGCATTGGAAAGACAATTTAAACCAATTACCGAACCTCTAAAACAACTTGTTGAGAATACAGTTGGTGTGGAATTCAATGAAGTAAAATTCGAGCCATTGAATATGTCTTATGAGAAGAAAGAATCAAAGCATGGAACAAAGCGGTCAAATACATCATTGAACGATTCACTAATAACTTCTACTCCAAATAAATTAAAACGTAAGAAACAATTATCGAATGTTACCTCTACTTCGATAAAAGATGTTCAACCAAGTCAAATATTGTACGAAAAGACGGCTCCATCTATCGAAAGAATTTATGAGACCACGCCTGAAAGGCTTGTGACGTCAGTTCAACATGTATTACAAACGTCCGAAGGTCAAAATTCATTGCGGGATCACTTCGGTCACCGACGAGATACTATTAAAGACCGATGGTCTTACGGGAGTTAGCGTGACTGGAAAAAGATCGCTGCGCACTAGCGTCCTCTCAGTAATATTGCGGTCAGAGTCAGAAACAGCAACTGTATCTAAGAGATGGTAAAATAATAACACGATATGGTACATATGGTAACACGAGAAATGCAATTATTAAAAAAAAAATTATTTCAGAGTACATATGTACGAAATATTGATACACACACACACACACACACACACACACACATATAATTATTTCCATAGATCGTACATGTATATTTTGAAGTGATGATATTTCTTTTCGAATAATTACATTTCGCAGTAATTTTTGGAGAGAAGTTTAGCTCTTAAATTTGTTACATTTCCCATGTTATTACACATACACACACATATATTATTTTATATATATAATTATACACATCTGAAATATATTGGAAATGTAACAAATTTAAGTTAAATTTCTCTCCAAAAATTACTGCAAAATGTAATTATTCGAAAAGAAATATCGTCACTTCAAAATATATACATGTACGATCTATTGAAATAATATTTGATATATATATATATATATGTGTGTGTGTGTGTGTGTGTGTGTGTGTGTGCGCGCGTGTGTGCGTGCGTGCGTGCGTGCGTGCGTGCGTGCGTGCGTGCGTGCGTGCGTGCGTGCGTGTGTGTGTGTCAATATTTCGTACATATATGTACTCTGAAATGATTTTTTTTAATGTGTCAATTGTTAGCTGCTCATACAGAGCATTTCCAGGAGACGCCATGTGGAGGCCAATTGACACGTAACGTAGAATTCTTTTGAAATAAACATAACATTATATATATATACATGTATATATACATGTATATATATATATAATATATATATATATATATATATATATGTACACGTACAATTTTAAAGAATTCTAAGTTAACAGTCTCCCTTTGCAGTTTGGTCCGCCATAAGGCCGCAAACTGCACTATCGCACTTTTCATAAATTACTTCATTAGATAATTCACGACTTACATGTTCCGTGTTAAATATATGTGCCTTTTAAATATTTTAGATCGTACCGCTCTAGGAGCCGCGATCTTTTTACTCGATCCGCATAAAATGCCGCGAGTAAAGATAAAATATTTTAGATCGTACCGCTCTAGGAGCCGCGATCTTTTTACTCGATCCGCATAAAATGCCGCGAGTAAATATAAAATATTTTAGATCGTACCGCTCTAGGAGCCGCGATCTTTTTACTCGATCCGCATAAAATGCCGCGAGTAAAGATAAAATATTTTAGATCGTACCGCTCTAGGAGCCGCGATCTTTTTACTCGATCCGCATAAAATGCCGCGAGTAAATATAAAATATTTTAGATCGTACCGCTCTAGGAGCCGCGATCTTTTTACTCGATCCGCATAAAATGCCGCGAGTAAATATAAAATATATTTTAGATCGTACCGCTCTAGGAGCCGCGATCTTTTTACTCGATCCGCATAAAATGCCGCGAGTAAATGTAAAGATATATATTTTACATACTTTGTATATTCGTCAGCTTTTGTGGAGGTTTATGCTGAGAGCGATTTTTCGAAATTCTTAATCGCTCTCCTAACCAAACTAAATCTTTATGTATTTTTACTTTCATCATATAATATGCAAGATCCTTTCGGTGGGAACTGCAAGTATTATGTTGAAACCAACCGGGATACTGCATGTCTACAGCTTGTATCATTAATGGGAATAGGGTATCTAATATGTTATAATTCCCTCTAATATTAGGATAACCTGCATCAAATATTGCGTTTATTAGCTTAAATACAAATGAAAACTCTGTTGTAGGGACACATAAATGTCTTAATTCTTGATCGTCATGAGTCTCATATGCTCGGAAAAATGTTAAGATTTGTCTTGCATGTGTCAGTTTGTGATTTTCGTTAATAAATGAGATTCGACATTGTTCGCAACCTGATTTTGTTACACATTTTTTAGCAACAAATCCTGCAAAATATTCAATAGCAGATGCTTCTAAAGTTTCATCATTTGCATATGATGCGTCAATAACAGTTTTTTCGACGTCAACCAATATATTTTCATTATCACTTTCATCGTTAATTATATTAATTGGTGCTGTTAACTCAACATGAGATGTTATCTGAATGTCAGATGTAGTTCTATGTATTAAATTTGGAAGTAAGATTTCATCTTCATCATCTAAGCAATTTGCAGATTGAGCAGGCTTAGATAAATTTAATACAATGTTTTTTTGCAATAATAATCGAAAAACTTTTGCAGTTGGATTTTGATTATATGTTCCACCATACGTACGTATCATGGAAAACAGATTTTCCAACGGATCTTGATTTACTCTAGAAGTCATAAAAAATTTAATTTCTTCACGTTTTAAATCATCCCATAATTGTAAAATAGCTTTTACAGGAATTTGTAATCCCTCAAAACATGGCGGTATTTTATTACCATTATTCGTGACAGTGCGCCATTTGGAACAATTTTCCAATAATTGTATTAAATTATTTTCTACATTTAATCGATTTTCTGATAGCGCACAAGCATTTGGATCTGGATCATTACAATTTCGACTATTTAAAGAATCGAAACTGTTATTAAGAATTGTAAAAAATTCAGCAGTATGCATTACAGTTTCACTATTAATTCCGCCTGTTGTTCCTGCAGTTAACAAAGCTGCTGATACTCTGCGACTGAATACCTGTAGCGCTAAACGACATTTCATTCTATCAAAATTATTAGGATTTATATGTCTTTTTGACAACTTGCAAGCCGCTCTCGTCGCTTTGCCATTTTCTAGTTGCCATAATGATCGTACATCATTCCATGATGCTATTTTATTATCATCGTATAAAATATCATACTTTAAGAGCTGATTTCTTATCGATTTATAAATATGTGGCACATCAAAAATCGTATATATTTTCTCATGTCCATGCATAAAATAAGGACGACTTTTAGAAATTTTATGTTTTATAGCACTTTGATTATTGGTGCCTTGATCACAAACAACAGCACGCAATTTTAATTTCGTATCTAATATTGCATCTATAACTATATTTAATGCAGACGATAAATGATTACTGTTTAGAGCACCATTAGTCAAAAAATACGCTACAGGTTGCTTCCAATTATGTAATAAACCTCGGACCATAAAAACTAATGCACTTGTTGCTATTGTTGCGTTATGTCCAAGTGGTCCTAAATCCTCAAAACCTTCAATTTTCTGTTGTCTTTCATAAAAATCGAAACCCTTTTTTATTCTCATTTCGTCAAAAAGCAAAACGCAATTGCGTTCATTACTGTCCATACAGTTTACTTTTGTTTTCAAACAATGGAACATGGTGCTACAAATTCCGGGCCATAAATCTATTACATTAAACCATGTTTTAATTGTGCTTTCGGAAGGTAATATAAAACCAAACTCTTCGCGCATTTTTCTATATAAACTTGGCGAAGTGTAGTGCATTTTTTTAGCTAAATCTTTTTCTTTTTCAGTGTAAGCAGATTGATTTTTATGAAAAAGTTGCATTGTTAAAAATGTTAATAAGAAACCTTGAAACCGTCGCGACAAGGCATTTAAAAGGCTTTTATCTGATAAATCGCCTGTTGTTATTTTTTTTTGTAAACGAGCAATTCGAGTATTTCTCGTTCTAACCTTGCGCGTTAATACATTATTACGTTCTTTTAATGTTTTTATAACATTATTTTTACGCGCTAATTTAGCTTCTAAAATGTATATTTGCTCTTTATATATCGCATCATTGGAAGTAACAGAATCCTCATCGTCGGATTCAAGCGGATATATTAATGGTTCTGCATTCTTTTTTAATCTTCCGCTTGGATATATTGCGTTTAATGCAAAATGCCTACTACATATTCTTAATTTACGCAATTCCGCATCGGATTCTTCAACTAAATTATCGCAACCACTATTCACTAGCCACGTAATTAATCGATCTCTATCATCGACTGGTAGACGAAAAAATCGGACATTCAATATGTTGTCCCTACTTTTCATACCGCATTTTTTGTAAATGCAAGTACTGCTATGAGTATATCCTTTTTTTATTTGATTTGACATTATTCGATATATGTATAATATTATAAACTTACTCTTATCTTCTTTCTCGGGCTTCTTGCTACAAAAACCGCTTCAATACGCTATGCTGTAATACGTAACTCTTCTTCGCACTCGTATAAAATAATTAAACAATTGTATAGAATACAAAGGCACTCTACACAACTTTCACGTATTACTTCACGTATCACTTTTCTCCAAAAAAACCGTAAACTGATGTCTCGCTTACAGAATACGAATCGGATCGGATACGCATAGCTGTTAGCTGCTCTAATAGTCCACGCCTACTGCTTTTGTTTTGCCGCTTACGTCTTGTTGACAATAAAGTGTTGAATGCGCGTAACTATGGCGCACGATATACCTATACTTCAAGTACGGTTGTGTAATTGGCGTATCTTTTTTTCTGAATAAAAAATTATAGATATTTTTAATAATACTGAATTTATTGATAAATTGTGCAAATAATTGTAATTCTAATTATTGCAATTCTCTATTTTATATATATTATATGTGTGTGTGTGTATAGATATGTATATGTGTATATATACATACATATATATATATATACGCGCGCACGCGCGCGCACACACACACACACACACACACACACACACACACACACACACACACACACACACACACACACACACACACACACACACACACACACACACACACACACACACACACACACACACACACACACACACACACACACACACACACACACACACACACACACACACACACACACACACACACACACACACACACACACACACACACACACACACACACACACACACACACACACACACACACACACACACACACACACACACACACACACACACACACACACACACACACACACACACACACACACACACACACACACACACACACACACACACACACACACACACACACACACATATATATAATAGAGAAATCTATTTATAAAGAAACTGTATTGACTGAGAAAATCTGTGTAGAGAATAAGACTCTATAAACAATCTTAAGTACATATTTTAATCTAGATAATTAATCATTTTCAAAATAATTTTAATCAAAGTAATAATAATTGCCTTATACTTTAAATTTTTATTTATTTATTTTTAAAATTTATATATAATGAATATTTATTAATTAATGTTGAAAAATTATTTAAAACATTAATCTTAACAATATTTATATTAAAACATAGTTTTGTCTTTTTAAAAATTATATTTTTAAAATATTAAAGATAATAATAAGGTTTAGATATAAATCATGTTAAATACAAATGTTAAATACAAATGTTAAATACAAATTGATTTATTATATATGTATAGAAAAGACAAATTACAAAATTAAAAAATTACAAAAAACTTTATATACTATATATTATAAGTATACTTTTATTATTATATTTACATGTACAAAATTAAAAAAAAAAATATTACTATTATATGCACATGTACACTATACATTACAAAATTTAAAAAAAAAACAAAAATTAAAAAAAAAATATATAAAAAATGTTTAAAAAAGTAAAAATAACGTCGGGATCCGCTAGTGTATATATGTATACTTAAAAAAAAACTTAAAAATTATAGTTAAAAATAATTGTTTTCCCATCAGGGCCTCCTCTTCTTCCCATTCCTCGTCCTCCTCTTCCCCTTCCTCCTCCACCTCTTCTTCTCTTCTTCCCATTTCTTCTCTTCCTCTTCTCCTTTCTTCTCCTCTTCCTCTATTATGATATCCGCCGCGTCTCTGGCGAAATTCATGTCCTGCTTTTCTGCGCATCGACCATCTATACCTATAAAACATAGGAAGCAAATAAATTAAATAGAGGAGTATTTATATATATATATATATTAAATAGTCTTGATGGATCCGTCTCGTTTAAAATTATTGTAATTTAATATAATAATATGATAGAGTTATATATAATTTTTAAAAAGCTCCCCAGTTTATACAAAGATTATAATTCTAGATATTTTTGTAAAAAGACAGAATTTACAAAGAGAATCTGCAATATACACAAATATTTATATATATATATATAATTATTATAACTTCTATAATTAATTGCAATATTCTAGTTATGAACGCGCGAGTTACATATTTAATTTATTTATTAGTAAATAAGAACATATACTGTATATGTAACTATATGTTTTTACTCTATTGGTAATATATATACGAAATTTAATCCGAAATTTAATAAACATACCTCGCATCGCGTTCGGCGCGCCTTACACCAGCCCGATGTTGCCTGGAAGCATCATTCTCTATTATTTCTTCTTGATGCTGCTGTTGCTGGTGCTGCTGCTGTTCTTGCAGCTCGTTGCTAGCGATGGATCTGAAAAATTTAATAATAAATAAATAAATTTATATATATATAAATTTGTGTGTATTACATATTCATACATTTATATATATTATTTATATATATACATTTATATATTATTTCTATATATTATTTATATTATTATTTATATATATACTCTCTCTCTCTCTCTCTCTCTCTCTCTCTCTCTCTCTCTCTCTCTCTCTCTCTCTCTCTCTCTCTCCTCTCCCCCCCCCTCTCTCTCTCTCTCTCTCTCTCTCTGGTAAAGATACAAATAATATTTTAAACACAATACCTTTCTTCGTCTGCTTCATCGTCCGCACTATATTCATTTATTAATGTTTCTAACTCCTTCTTTATTTTTTTTATTTTCTCTTCTTTTTCTAATATCTGCTCTAATCTCCTTTTTGCTTCCTTTTTGTCCATACTGTAATTAAAAAATATTATTAAGTTTGCGCAAATATTTAATGTTTTATACGTACATACAGCTTAGCAAACACAAAGTAACAGTAACATAAAACATCAATGTTATAATTTCCCATTCAACAACATGTAACTGTTACGTAAAAGGCATTACAGTTGCATTGTTTAGTGAGAAATTATAATATTGATGTTGTTACTTTTACGTTGTGTTTGTTGGGGTGTATAATAAAATACAGAGGTTCTTCACACATATAAAAAAAATATAACATTAATTAATACTATACTTACTCAACTTCTATCAATTTCTTTTTTAAAACTGTGGTCCGTCTGAGAATTGTCGCTTTCACAGTCTCGGATAGACTAATGCTGCGCCGAGCAGAGTGCCGAGACCAATACGCGATTTGCTGGAAATAAAAGCGAGAGCAAAAACAAACGAGCAATATGATATCTATCATCAAAGAGTTCCGAAACTTCCGAGAGCCAATGATTCGCGGGCCTGCTTATTTTTCCGAACCGTTCGCGACTCGCCAAATGCGAGAGAAAGACCCTAATAGAAAACCTAATAGAGACTCTAATCCGAAGTCTCTTACACACATACACACAATGGGGGTTTTTCCTTAACCATAATCATTCACAAATGTGTGTGTGTGTTAACATTTTATAAAATAAAAATTAAAGCTCTTATTTTTTATTTTATTATTTTGAAAGTAATTAACTTTATATATATATAGGTATATGCATATATGTATGTATGTATGTATGTATATATAATGTATGTATAATATATATAATTATTAAAAGATATTATAAAAAGAAATATAAATTTCTAAGAAGATATTTCTAAAAAGATTTTTATTAATAATAAAATACAATATGTTCAATCTCATTGTCAGAAAAAAAATAATATTCAGAGGAAGTTAGAATTATATTCAAATATCCATGGTTTAATATAATTAATTTGTTTATATTTATTTTTTATATATTATTATAGTACCTTCCATTACATTTTATAATAATTGTGGTAATTATAATAATTGGTAATTAATTATATATAATATATATAATTAAAACGCGATGATAATATTTAAATATATATAATAGATTATTTTTTTACTTAAATACGAATCTTTTTATTTTATATAAAAAGTACACAATACATATATTATATTATTTTTCATAGCTTTTACACTGTAGGTATGTTTAACTCTTCATTGTCGGTAATAAGATATGATTGTGGTAAGATAAAATGTTCGTATCTGTTATCCTTCGTGTAGTAAAAACGATCGATAATGTCAACGTCCTTCAATTACCTCCGGGCCCACCGAGCCCACTTGGTAGTCACGCAAATTTACCCAGGGCTGTCTGTCTTTAATAGTATCTAGTCGGTGCTTCGGTCCACTTGTATAAAAATATTTGGCAACTATTCGGTCAAGATAAAAATGTCGATATGTATTAAGTATATGGTGTTAAATTTTGCAATAAAGGAATAATGCTCGGTGATAAAGTTTTTGATGTTGATAAAAACGATAATATACTGATCGATGGATTAAAATACGTAGGAACAGTTCTCTACGAGTTGATTTTCAAGAGAATGTCTGACGATGCAGTATACACTGAGGATGATTTGCATAAATACAAAAGTATATTACTGACAACAAATGCGCATAGACGAGGTAACAATATGCATAATCCAGTATTAGGTAACAAGGGACACAAGTATAAATGTATAATCGCGCCATTAATCTCTGATCATAAAGTTGGAAAAAATATGTCGTAACCCGACCAACTATAAAATATTAAAGAAAAATAATAATAAAGGAAATAAAACAGTAAGAAAAGAGACCAAGGAAAAAATTAAGAAATAAAGATTAAGTAAGGAAGATTACGAAATAAGTAACTAAATAAAATAGAATAGAGAATAAAAGAAGATGTGACTAAAGATAAGTAAGTCACGGCGAAATTCCGAGAAGCTGACGAAGCAGCTGGAACTGAGCACGAGACGTAACTCCGGTCAGGGTCATCACACTCCTTCCTTCCCGATAAATTAGTATATATAGAAAGCGATCGCGAAGACAGAGAATCGCTAATCGAAACCAAGAGTATAACACGTATCGCGCTCGTATATTATACCCGCGAAGTCTCAATCAAGGGGAACAAGTGTATAACAGTGTTAGTGAATAAACCTCTTTTTTACTACAAAGTACGGAGTGTCTTTACTAGTGCGTGGATCCTAATCCTTTGGGCTAACGAATCCCGAAAAGTCCCTTCCCTAGCGGCTACGGGCACAACAGGTATAAACGTACCGCGTACTAATGTCACGTCCAAGTGACATTAAATTTTGGGTTTTTTCTTTTCTTTTCCTTTTTATTCTTTTTTTTCTCTTGTGTAATTAACAGTATATTTATTATTTAATTTTGTTATTTTGCAGGCTATCTATCGCCTTTGCTTTTGTTTCAGGCAACGCGCAGGATTCACAACGGCCGAGCGGTAAACTATTGTGAACGAGCACAAGGCACCGGAAAATAGAGGTAGGTTTTAGATATTAAGTTCTATATAGAAGGTTTGAATTTATTTATTCTAATGTTATTCTTATTTTCAGCCTCAACTTTAGCAGCATGGTATAGGAGAGAAAAGGTGTGGAACAAAATATAAGGTATGTATTAAATACTATAATTTTACTGATTCTATTATTTAATTTATTTTCTATAGTTGAAAATTCAGTCTTAAGATAAATATATTTCGTATGTTAGTCTATTAACAAGAATATATGTATATATTGTGATTTTAGTTGTTCAAAGTAAAGGAAATAGTAATGATAAGATTCTA
This sequence comes from Lasius platythorax, assembly GCA_963971435.1. Taxonomy (NCBI): domain Eukaryota; kingdom Metazoa; phylum Arthropoda; class Insecta; order Hymenoptera; family Formicidae; genus Lasius; species Lasius platythorax. Next base: position 21,016,292 of record OZ020537.1, on the reverse strand, counting down.
TATTGAAAATTTAGAATTTATTGTATAACTAATAAATTTACTATCTTATTTTCAGAGATCGACCCTAATATTTAAAAAGGCTGCGACGGATTGGAAGGACAAGGCTAAATCGTGACTGCTATTGAGTCTCAAAATCAGATACGTAAACATTTACTGCACCTTATTACTGAGCCTTTAATTTAGAGAAAAGATTAAAGCTTGTGATATATTATTATAGGTCCAAATGTTCATCCAATAAATTCAAATCAAGAGGTCGGAGAAGATTCGAGAATCCTATGGAATAATACGCCCTTACGGACTGGTAATGGAGTCAGATTGCGAGAGGGGAAATCAATAAACAAGGTAATTTATATGATTTATTATATGCATATGCGTGTGTGTGTTTCAATTAAATAATATCATTTAGCATCAGAATCATTTATTTCACATATGTATATCATTCCGTATATAATTGGTTATTTTACTTAGTAATTAATTTTAATCACATAATTTTCATAGATAATTTCATTAATTTACGTGCGTATAGTTAATTGAGTCGTTGAATTATAAGCGGACACATTTTGTTCCGTTAGAGTAACATTTCTGAATTCGACATATAATAAGTATTTTCCAATTATATTCGTAATTATTCATATATATATGTATTTAACATTTTCAGTTTGGTGGTTGTTCTAATCGTTTGTTATATATTATTTCTTCATACTTGAGAATTTTAGCGTAAAGTTGTGTACAAATGTTGTAAAATACAATTGAAATTAGTAGTTATTCGAAAGAGAAAGAAATTTGTATGTAGATCTCATCAGTATTAACGTACAATCAATATCATTCAAAAAAATTAAGAAAATAGATGTAGAAATTGATCACACTATATATGGATTATCTGTGCTCTTATATTTTCATTGGTCGATAATTTCTCAATTTATCGTTGTAAACATTAAAGCTGCCGATTAGAACAATCACTATTTAAATTTTTAATCACTTCAATTGAGAATGTTGCACTTTATTATATTCGCTAGACCATGTATGTTCAGAACACTGTATATATATATATATATATGTGCACATTTAATTATTCTTATTTTGTTTTATAGTTTATATAGCCCTATAATTAATTAAAAGGAGAAAAGTATATATATATATCTATTTTTATATTTATTGTAAAAGTAATGTTTAATTTAGTTACAGGTTATGTTAGACAGCTATTCACGTATATATAAAAGTGGGCAAGCAAAATAGAAAGTCTTAGAAATATATATATATATGTATAAATGTGCACGTATATATTTCGTCTGGTTGACTGTAGTTTACTCACTGCGATTAATATTCACAACCTTCTTTTTTTATTGTTGCAGGGACGTTCCCTCAAGACAAGATTTGTCGAGTTAGTCACGTTCTGAGTGACTCTTCGTTTTGTGGGTGCGGCCAGATATTGCCCTCGTCTAATTATACAGGATATTAGGCCGATACAAATCTAAATACTCGCTGATTTTATCGTTCAAGGCGCAGGAGTAATTCCTTGTCGAACTACGCTCTTACTCGTACGACGTTGTAAGGATTTTATGTCGGATGGTCAAATCATATTAAATTATAGCCGTTATTTTCACTATTATAATCGTATATCGGTTTATTCACTTTGAACAGTAATTTTTTATATCACGATATCTTATATACTCCGACCTCATATATCGGAGCAATAGATACAAACTATGCGGGTTTTGTGGGTGGATCCTTAAGCACGCTCGCTCTTGATACGCACCCTTTTTGTATAAAAATCACTCTTCTTCAGTAAATGTTCCTTACTTATTGTCAACTCTTTACACGTCTCCCTTTGCTTGCGCTCACTACGACGTACCATTACCTTCTCCTCGCTGATTCGCATCGTCATCCTCTTCTACTCTCTTTTGCGCCCTCATTTCTCCTAATCTTAACTTAATACATACATTCCTAAATCGCCTTATCATTCGATCTATAGATGTCTCGCGCTGTCTTATCAAAATCTTATAGTTTCGGCCAGCCTGATAATATTGTTCGTCCCTGAACAATCGTCATTTTATTTTATATATATATGCTTATTTATATTTACCTTTTTTATCTACCTAATATAAAAGTCATTATTTGCATCAAATAATTTGTCAAATTTTAACTATCTTCTTCCAACGAAATATCGGATTGGTCATTATTGGTTTCGCCTTCATTTATTTCTTTATCACATTGCCTTTCATGAGGCTCCTCGATACGGATCCATGGTTTGATCTTGTCAGCAGATAGAATAGTATTATATGGTTTTTGTGTAATATCATAACCTGGAACATCCGTAATTACAAATCGATTTTTGTTTAAAATAGCTTTAACTTGGTATGGACCTTTGAATTTTGAGACTAATTTTGTGTTAGTACCGGGTTTATGTTGTGTTCTTTTAACAAGCACGAGATCTCCTACTTTATATCGGGTGATTTTTTTGTGTCGTTTGTCATATTGACTTTTATTATATTCTTGAAGTTTCCGATTTATTTCTTGTGCCGAATTTTGAACTTCTGCTCTTTGTTCCTCATATTTTTTGTCAAATTTACGCAATTTGTCTATTAGTAACCGTAGCTGTTCATCCTCCTTTCGTCTTTGATTAAAACCGAACAACGCTTTACTGGGGGTAGAATTAATTGCTTTGTGGAGTGTATTGTTAATTACATGTTGTACAACAGTCAGTTGTTTTTTCCATTCTATCGGGTCATTAGTTATTTTACTTAATATCGCCTTCAAAAATCGGTTAACCCGTTCCACCTGCCCATTCGCCCAAGGAGAAGCTACCGCCGTCATCACGTGTTTAATGTCGTTTTCTTCAATGTATTTAGAAAAATTTTGCGATGTGAATGCCGTGCCGCGGTCACTAATTATTCTTTTTGGGTGCCCGAGTAAGTTAAATAATGTCTCTAAACTTTCAATTACTTCATTTGTGCCCGTTGATTTAGTTGGAAATAACCACACGAATTTCGTAAAAGCGTCAATAATTACTAATATATGTCGATATTTATCGGGAGTCTCTTCTAACGGTCCAAAATGGTCTATGTGTATTGTTTGAAATGGTATTGTGTCCTTTTCTACTATCTGCATTTCACCTTCAGCTTTACCCGATGCTATATTGTATGACAAACACTTTATGCAATTATCTATATACTGTTTTATTTTTAATTTTAATCCTGGAAACCAATAATGCTCCAATATTGCGTTCATTGTTTTTTCTACGCCTACGTGTCCATTTTCATCGTGATTTAAGCGTATAATGTTATTTACCATGTTTTCAGGAACAACGAACAGATCCATTTCTTTGTATCTTTTAAATAACAGTCCGTCAATTAACGAAAATTTTTTACTTTCATGCAATTCAATGTGTTCCGCGATTTCTTTTAATTTCGGATCTGTTAGTTGTCTAAACATTAATTCGTCTTCCGCAGTAATGGTATTGACTGTCGTTGTATAGCGGCTTAGGAAATCTACATTAGGAAGCTACAGAAATGCATCATTTTATTTGATGATCTGTGTACCAACTCAAACTTATAATTTTGAAATGCTAACATCCAACGTGCTATACGAGGATTTATATTTATCTTTTTTACGGCCAACGCTAAGGAATTACAATCAGTTATTACGCGGAAAGTCATCCCTTGTAAGTACACGTGAAATCGCTCCAATGCCTTCACAATTGCCAGGGTTTCCAGTTCGAAACTATGATACTTTTTCTCAGAGTCATTTGTAGCTTTACTATAATAGGCGATAGGCGCCATCTTCCCGCTTATTTGCTTTTGTAACAAAATCGCTCCAAAACCTTGTCCACTGGCATCGGTGTGTAGCTCGGTTTCGGCTACCGGATTAAAAATATGCAAAACCGGTGCCGACGTCAATTCGGATTTTAATGAATCGAACGATTGTTTACATTGATCGTCAAAATTAAAGTCCACACCCTTTTTCGTTAAATTATGTAGCGGTCTCGTTTTTAGAGCGTAATCTTTAATAAACCTGCGGAAATAATTAGTTAACCCCAGGAAACCCTGCAATTGTTTTATATTAACCGGATATGCAAAATCTAATATGGCTTGTGTGTGCCTTTTATTAAGACTGATTCCCTTTGCTGATATCAAATAACCCAAAAATTCAATTTCCTTTTTTAAAAATAGGCATTTAGCAATATTTAGTTCTAAATTGTACCTCCTTAACGTCGTTAATACTTCTTTTAATATTTCTAAATTTTCCGCTATCGTAGTTGTAGCAATTAAAATATCATCTATATACAATAGTACTTTGCCCTTACGTAATAATGGTTCAAAAATATTCAGAATACGCTTCTGAAATTCCGCGGATGCTTCGGAGTACCCAAAGGGCATCTTCACATATTCGTATTGCCCGTATGGCGTCGCGAAAGCAAAATACTTCGTATCGTCCGCATGAATATCTATCTGGTGAAAACCGTCTCGTAAATCCAGTTTCGTAAAAATTTCCTTCCCATATAATTGATCTATTTGATCCTCAATAATCGGAAAAGGGTATTTTTGAGGAAAGATTCTCTGATTTAAAGGCCTTAAATCTACGCACATACGTTTCGATCCATTCCGCTTATTCACTAATACAACTCGCGAACAATAAGGGGAAATGCTCGGTTTTATTATCCCTCGTTTTAACAAATCATCCGTGATTTTTCTGAGCTCTAACTTTTCCGTCATCGACATCCTTCTAGGTGCGTATCTAAAGAATGAAACATCTTTTAAATGTACTCGAATTTTATATTCGTCTTTGACCGGCTCTATTTCTGTGGCATCTATTTCACGTAAAACTTGTAAAAGATTATTTTTTGTTGAAAAATCTAAATCATTATCCAATTCGTCTAAAATAATATCATAGCGATCGCGTTCATCTATTGGATCTATTGAGAAGATATTATTTACCATTACTGCATCATCTGAAGGATGCTCAAATTTAAAAGTGCCATTTTGATATATCAATTTGATTTTAGTTTTACTGAAAAAATCTCTGCCTAGAAGCATATCGAATGCAATAGTATTATCATCCACAACCAATAATACAATATCAAACCACTGATCTTTTAAATTTCCTAAACATACTTGATCGTGAACTTTTCCGTGTGTAATTATTTTAGAATTGTTAATACCTTTTAAATGTAAATTTTCCCGTATTTGTAATAACTTATAATTTTCAAAATATTTATTATAAATAGATCGCTTAATTAAACTTACCGGACTTCCGGTGTCCGCAAGTGCACAAAAAGATTTATTTCGATTACCGTAGCTGTAGACCGTAACATAAGGAGTTTCATTTTCAATTAAATAAACGCCACCCGATGTCGTCTCCGAGGATGTCAACGGCTCTATCGCGCCCGTATCCGTGTCTCGATCCAGATGATTAAGCGTAGATGATACTCCACTCTTCTTCTTCGGGCACGCTGCACTGAGATGTCCCGTCTGTCCACAATTATAGCATGCTCTTTTTGCTATATAACAATCCTTGGCTCAATGACCTTTCTTCTTACAATGGGTGCAAGTTTTTTCCATGGCTGTAGATTTAGGAAGATGTTTGTATCCTTCTTTAGGCTGATGTTTGTATCCTTGATCCTGCCGCCGATTAACAACGCCGTCCTCTGTTATTTTTCTCATGTGCTCCAAAAATTCCGGGATGTCTGCTGCCCATGTATTTAATGCAAATCTTCTCAACGACGGGTCTTTTACTCCATCTGCAAGCAATTCTATCTTCTCTTTTTCTGTGAGTGTTAAGAATTGCATCAACTTTAATTTCTCTTCAGCATAATCGACGAACTTCTCCGTGTGTTTTCCATACACGGTTGTTAACTCGGGACAACGTCATCGTAACAGTCTCCTTCCATTGAAAATAAGCTCGTACTTGAAATTTAAAATTTTCCCAGATTGCTACCGACTCCACTGCCTGTCGATTGTACCATTCCAGCGCTCGACCACTTAGTTGATTGACAGACGCCAAAACTAACACCTCCTCCGTTATCTGGTATTGCCGCCCAATGCTGGTAATCCTCTCCAGCCAAGCTACCACATTTTCTTCCTCCTTACCAGCGAAAGAAGGAATTAATTTGGAGGCGAATTTTATTTGATTCCAATTATAAGAACCATTGAAATGTGATCCATTGCTTGCTGACGACGTCGCACCAGAATTTTGTCGAGGAATATTTTGATGGTCACGATTCTCTAAAGCTTGTAACACAGCTTGTACAATTTCTTGTACATTAATGGATGGTGCCCCTCTTGCACTCACGATTCTTGTATCGTTCTGAGGCTGCTCCAAATCAATCAATCTCGTATTGATATTATTCGGCTGTACTTCCCGCGATGCGACATTATTTTTCTCCACGGTATTTCGATCTTCCGCATTAGATGGTCCCGCTATCATGATTTGTTCTGGCCACCCGTTACGTTCAAAATGATCTGTGAGACGATCAAATAAAACTGCGCGAGCGCCACGGACATCCAGACCGTTCTGTCGCGATAATTCACGCAAACCATCTACATTCAACTGCTCCAACTGTACGCGGCTCATATTTCAATACCCCGACGATAAGTACGCCGATTGATATTTGATAATTTGCCGATAAATCACTTGATCACCGCCCTCGTATGTCGGTATCACAGATTGTTTCGTTACCTTATCACTTCCGAAAAAACTTCGACCAAACTCTATTAGCTTCGATGCCACGTTCGTTTCCGGTTTCGATAACGTTCTCGAATGTTCGATTTCACCGCGTGGCACACTTACTTTATTTCCTGTTCTGCCACGTAACTAAGTAAAATTCTAATTAAGAGCTGAACTCATTATCCCACTTCTGATATTTTATACTGTAAGGATTTTATGTCGAATGGTCAAATCATATTAAATTATAGCCGTTATTTTCACTATTATAATCGTATATCGGTTTATTCACTTTGAACAGTAATTTTTTATATCACGATATCTTATATACTTCGACCTCATATATCGGAGCAATAGATACAAACTATGCGGGTTTTGTGGGTGGATCCTTAAGCACGCTCGCTCTTGATACGCACCCTTTTTGTATAAAAATCACTCTTCTTCAGTAAATGTTCCTTACTTATTGTCAACTCTTTACACGTCTCCCTTTGCTTGCGCTCACTACGACGTACCATTACCTTCTCCTCGCTGATTCGCATCGTCATCCTCTTCTACTCTCTTTTGCGCCCTCATTTCTCCTAATCTTAACTTAATACATACATTCCTAAATCGCCTTATCATTCGATCTATAGATGTCTCGCGCTGTCTTATCAAAATCTTATAACGTTTTAACGCAGACTGCTTCTGCCCGAGCGTGATCATCGGTCGCTTCGGCGCCGTTTGACTAACTTCTGTAAGAAATTATGTAAGGGAGTAAAGAGAATACCATAGGTATGGGGTGTTGTGTGGCTCAGTGGCAGAGAGTTTGCCTGCTGAGAGGAAGGTCCTAGGATCGAGTCCCGGTAGGGCCCCGGTATTTTTACTCCTTACAGTTTTCAGAAGTGGGATTCGAGTCCAGTCTTCGGGCGGGACAGTACGCAGGGCACCTTCTGGAAAGGAGAAGGGGAGCCAAGAAATGCGACTGTGGAGCAAAGACAAAGACGTTCGAGGGCGAACGTAGTGTCAGGCTGGCCGAAGCTGTAAGAAATTATGTAAGGGAGTAAAGAGAATACCATAGGTATGGGGTGTTGTGTGGCTCAGTGGCAGAGAGTTTGCCTGCTGAGAGGAAGGTCCTAGGATCGAGTCCCGGTAGGGCCACGGTATTTTTACTCCTTACACTTCGATAGCTTTCGGGCGCGTGCACGCTTCGAATCAGCGCGACATACAATGTGATCACGCTTGTTTACGCATTCCTTGAGCCGGCGAGTTAGAATAGGAATTTCGCTTTCGAAATTAAATTTAGAATTTAATATATTTTAGATTTAATATTATCCTCATTGTAAATATTTTACTATTGATTTTGAAAATTTTATAAAGGAAAAGAAAATCATTTAAGGTTGATTAGTTTTAAGAAATAATGAAATTAAATTTTAATTTAATGTTCTTTCTATTAATGCAAAAAGAGATTTCTTATATTAAAAATCTTAATCAACTTTTATCAATAATGAAATTTTTATTCTCTGTCGAAATTCCGATTCTTACTCCTTTTCTTATTGGCTGTAAATTAAAGTAATTAACATTCTCATTGTACAATAAAATAATTATATAATTTATAATATTATTTTAAACATAGTTTTAAATCAATTGAATGCGTATTTTAGTATCTGAAATGTGAAAAGCGAGAGAGAAATATGAATATTCGCACTGGGATATGTTTTCGTATCGCCGATGATGTCATCACATTGGCATCTCGGCCTCTTGTACTGTGAATTTGAAAGAATGAATAAATTACAATTACTTTATATTTTAAATAAACTATGTTCCACTTGTTTAATATTCCTTATTTCCCATTATCCTTAAAATTCATTATTAATTTTTATGTAATTAATTCTGGTATTAACGTCATTAATTAATCGATACTGCGTTTTGTCAATTAATTATATCAATTAACAAAAGTTGAGTCGATCAATTGTAATGTATATGCATTCATTGAATTAGTAAGAATTAATTAAGATAAGTTTGAATATTTGATTAAAATATGCATTCAACCAATGAACTATAACAAAACAAAATTATTCAAAAAAAAAAAAGTAATAATTGCATTTCGGTATAACACACGCACATGTGCATATATGCACGTATCAGGAGTAAATTATTGCAATTTATAACATATACACATATGTATGTATGCAGTTAGCGACCCTACTGAATTTAATAACATACATATATACATTTGTTAAAAGTTTACACAGTCAATATTGCAAGAGAATATGCAGATCAATATGCAATGGCAGTATGATATAATATAGACACATAGATTCAATATAAATTATCAATATATAAGCATAAGTAAAAATAGCAATTTGTGTACAAGTATTTTTGAGTCACCCTGTATAGAGATGATTGTTTATGCCAATCCATGTCTAGATAACTGGACAAAGTGATTATATACCATAATTCGTTAACAAAAGCACCCCGATACAAGCCAGAACACAACATATTTTATTATATGTTAATTTTATATCATGTTAAAATATCAAAAATCAGAGTTTTGCTATGTGACAGGTGCAAATGTCAAACCAATGTTAGGCGGTCCAAACAAGAAAATCTAGGAACTAGAAGAAAGGCAGAACATGGATGCAAAGAGAACCCCGGTCCAACCATCATAGGAAGTCTACACAAGTCGCAACGAAATAGTTGAAAATCTGGCCTCAACGACCTCGAAGCGTTGTATATTGTAAACCACCCTATGTGATCCTTGCAAATTCGCGTCCGAATGGCAATTCCAACGGTCTGGAGTGTTGGTATAGTGGCTCTGTACTAGGAAAACAAGACTCAACTATTGCATTCAAATATTTTGAGAGATATTAATTTTTATGTGTGAAAAATGTGTCATTTTACTGAGTTTTTGAGAGAACGTGGGGGGTATGCTGATTTTTGTTCCAACAGTTCTTACTATTGTTTATACACGATTTTCTTGTAAAGAAATGTTCAAATCATTATAAAATATTAACTTGAGCTCGTTTGAATCAATGTAAATAAAAGTTTTAATTATTTGAAGGTGTATATATAGTGAATTTCGTAGTTCGTAGACTTTACCGTTTTTAATGAATTAGATGACGATTGATATTATAAAAGTGCCCTAGAATAGTTTTATATTGTATCTGAATGCATACAGATGCAGTGCATTGTATATACCGGGTGTCGCGAAAGTGTCTATAGCGTTCATATCCCCTTTTTAACAATTTTTATCAATGTAATTAACGTTTCTTTAAATGTTATTATTTTAATTTATATTAAATATGATTTAATTAAACTTGTGTCTTGTTTCATAGTTTTGTGTCTCACTATTTTTACACTATGAGCTTGTACTCTCATTTGGGTTGCAATTTGACATACTAATGATTTCTCATGGGTATATACATATATATATATATATATATATATATATATATATATATATATGTGCATATATACTGAACCGCATAATGTAAGCATGTATAAATGTATAAATGTGTATATGTATGTTTGTTGATTATTAGGCTTGTCGCTTTTCTTTACTTAGTATATTCTATTCTATAACTTGCACAGTAACTTATTGTTTTATACTTATCTCTAGAGAGTATAATAGTTATATATAATATTTTATTTATTAAGGGGGTTTATTTTAAAAAACGATATTTTATTTACTTGTAATTTTTCCTCAAATATATATCTATGTTATTTTTTTATGTTTCAGGTACAGCGATTGAGATTCGGATACTTCAACGCAAAAAGGTAAGTATTAAACAATATAAATTAATATTTTCTTTCTCTTTTTCGGGACTAACATAATCGATAGCAAGAGAGGTCTGGCTACTGTCGGTACGATTACTTGTCATTAATTAACAAAGGAAGGTAAGACTTTAAATAATTCTTTATAATTAAAGATTAGTTTTAACGATCCGGTCCGAATGTTTTCAGGTGCCGTTATTGAATAATGTGCCTTCCTCGGAGCGTCGAGCGACGGTGAGGAGAGTCGGAGATGAAAAGGCGAAAAATTTTCCCGTCCACGGACGGTGACTAGCGTCAGGCGGAGGCGCCGTACGTGACACTATGACGCTAAGCAATACTAAGATTGATTACGTGCATTGTAATGATCCCAACGAATTGGTAGATCGTCTGCGATTGCTGGAAGCTTCACGTCAAGCAGGTAACAATGCTCACGACAATGAAATATTGTCAATTATCGAGGAACTTCGTGAAGCTGGCATTATTATAAATTAACTATGCGTCGACGATACGAGTCATTCTGTCGAAATTGTTGATATCGAAATGTCGATTAATAAATTTGGATTATCGTTGGGACGCCTAGTAATTCATACTATCAATGGAATGGATTACTAAGAAATTACGTGCGCGATAACGCCCTGTATCAGACAGCCTCCGGCTTCGACACAAGGTCGCGCAAGATACGACGTGTAGCGCAACCGGAAGCTGATAGCGATGCCTCTAACAAACAGTACGTGGAAACGAGTGTCAAGCCTTTGAAAGATCGACAGGAAGAATTTAAGAAAAAAATAATCACGCTCGAGACAAATATGCAGGTGCTACGAATAATGATGGATGAGATGCAGAAAATGCTTCGGTATGCTACACGCGCGCCGACTACATCTGACTCAGCACAGTAGATAAAAACTATACGTGAAGGAATTATCCGACTATTACAAATTATGTCTCGATCAACTATGCTACAAAAGAAAAACATCTCCGAAAAACAGCGACTCGTGAAGGAATTGCATGCTCCAGCGAGAAAAATTTTCCACGTAGACGCGTCATTGTACGCGGATACGATGATCTGTGGCAGGCGGACGTGGTCGAAATGCGTCCCTGTGCACGATTCAACAAAGATCACAACTACATACTCACAGTTATCGATGTGTTGAGCAAGTAGGCATGGGCTGTACCGCTCAAGAGTAAGAGTGGAAACGAAATGTCTGAAACAATTGCAAAGATAATTCGAGACGATAAAAGATGTCCGAAAAATTTTCAAACCAACAGAGGAAAAGAATTTTACAACGCAAACGTGCAGAAACTAATGAAGAAGCATAACATTAATCATTATTCGACGTACTCTGTCATGAAAGCCTCGATAGTGGAACGATTTAACCGTACTTTAAGGAACAATACGTGGAAAATGTTTACGCTAAATGGAAATTACAAGTGGATCGATGTGTTGCCCCGACTCGTTGCAGAGTATAATATCCGAAAACATCGCACCATCGGTATGAAACCTATCGATGTTACCCCGCGATCGCTGATAAACTTTTAAATACGATATATAGCAACGTAAAGATTACAGCTCTGGCGAGATTCAAAGTAGATGATTCAGTACGCGTGAGTAAATTCAAGACCATCTTTGATAAAGGTTACACACCAAATTGGACCACCGAGGTGTTTAAAATTGCCAAAGTGCAGAAAACTAATCCCGCGACATACATATGTATTCGAAGATTCGCGCGGAAATCCAATCGCTGGAGGATTCTACGAATACGAGTTACACCGTGTTGCTAATCCAGACGTATATCTCATGGAAAAGGTGATACGTAAAAAGGGTGATGAGGTTTATGTGAAATGGTTGGGATTGGATAAATCACACAACTCTTGGATACATAAAAATAATATAATGTAAAATATTTATCTTTAATATACATAATATTTATCTATACATATCTATACACAATTGTATACTTTACAAAATATATATACACATAATAATTATTTACAAGAACTATACATAATTTTATACATTTATTATTTACAACAAATACACATTTATTATTTACAGTGGTATTTTATAATGTCCCCATGGTAATGTATCAGTGGTTTCAGGAACGATATACCGCTTGTCATCGTATGGACTTAGAGCAATTTTTGTCTCCCGAATGGTATATACTTGATGTAATTTTGATCTTATGCATGATTGTTGGCGTGTCATTTCAATCTCTTCATTTAAACACCTCGTGTAATCGAACGTTATCGTTCTCACGACGACGTTACTCTTGACACCTTTGACCTTTTTTATGTCCTTTTTACCATCCATTCACAATGCGTACATTTTTGCTCTAATAAAAGCCCGACAAATTCAGTCATTATTGTATCGTTGTTTTCATGTTTCATTAGACCCGGTACCTTTTTATTCATAAGCGGTATACCGTACGCATTGCCTGCTGGATAATCGCTCTTATCGAATTTGTCAACGTTGCGCTTTATATTCTCATACAAATCTTCACACTCGATGTGATAAATGAGACTGTCTGTGTCGGTGTACATTACTCGACATTTGTCACGATACATTGGTGACATGTATTCGTGATGAAACTCGTATAAACATGTTTTGGAAATGTCGAGTATGCACATACCAACATAGATTAGTTTGTAAAATTTTACCTCGAGTTTGCGCAATTCGACAGCGATCAAGTTTTCCGAAAATATGCTTCTGCTATGAAAATATGGTTTCGCAATCATAGCCTCTGCACCGTACCTTCCATCCCAATATGTTAAGAGCTTTACATCGACACGATTACGCACGTTTTCCATCGTTTTACCAAATACTGCATTATTCATTAATTTGTATAAATTTTTTTCGAAATCATTTTTCGCGAGTGTTCTAAATTGTGTATAAAGTTCGATATAATTACGAAGCCATAGAGATTGTGCAAATTGTAATATACGATGTATTTTTGTAACATCTTCGTGTTACAAAAATACATCGTATATTACAATTTGGACGACTGTGTCGCGTACATTGCTGCAGGTTGCGGTAGTGTATCACGTAACGCTTCTTATCATATAAGGTTGCTAGAAGCTTGTCCTGTCGTTTACCGGGTGGTTTGTCACGTGTCGGACAAAACGGTAGGTCAGCGTGCGTATCGTGCAGATGCTGCGGATATTCCAAATCTACTTCGAGAATGTAGCCTGTAGGTGAATCTAGCGCGATTGATGATACGTTAAAATTGGATATATCGTCGACCCATCGAAAATCGGCATAAGGCAATGGCTGACACATTGCCCATCCGTACAAATTATTTACATCGAAATACATGAGATATGATGATGGTTTCGATGGATCGTACGATTGCATGTACTTGTTATTAGCATGTGCATATCTATTGGAGCATTGGCTTAGTCCACCGCGTATACCACGTTCGATGAACATTATCATGTCGATGTCAGTAAGCAATTCAAACGTAATATTAGTATGCTTCAACATGGCATCCCACGTGTATCCGGGGACAGTATAGTAATACGCGGGGTCGAGTCCATAACTTTTAATGCAGCTATCGCGGAAATTTCCAAAAATGTCTGCTAATTACAAGACATCAGTTTTTAAATATAAGTCGCTATATTCACCCAGCGTTTAAATGGAGAACCGCTTCCATACGTTCTCGGCGTGTGCATAATCGCTCTCGGATATTGTATCACCGGTCAAGGAACTGTAAAATGATTCGCGCGGTGGTAAACATGTATCTTGAAGTCTTTTGAAACAGTCTATATATTCGTACGGAAATACCCCCTTCCGTGTTAATAAATTGAAATTTTCAGTTGATAAATTTTGAAATTTCGATTTTAAAGTTAAGAGTTTATCTTTATTCGAAAATGAAGCCAATTTGTCGAGACTGGTTGTAAGAAATTTATATGAATCGATAAAACGCAATTTAATATTTTCTGGAATTATAATTTCTGGAATTATAATCTGTAAGTTTAACATTTTTTATGAAAGATATGTATTTTTCTTTGGTTAACGGAAGTACATCGATTTTCTCTTTGAACGCTGTAGCTATTTGTTTAATTATAAAATGTTCATCGTAACCGGATAAATTGTGAAATACTATTGGAATGCAAAAAGATTCTATATAATTTAGATTAAACTTTGAATGCGCGGGACCTCTGTATCGCCCGGTGAGGTGGCAATGATCGCGTACGCGTATATGATCTTCCACGAATGGTTTTTCACATATATGACAATGCGTTGCGCTATGAAATTTTTCAGACTCATCTGATGTCAAATTTATCATGGGGACATTAGTTGATAAAATAGTATGTACATGTTGCGCTAAATTTTTAAGTTCTTTGGTGAACCATGATATGCAATACACTACGACGAGAATGATACGCGGATAATGAATTATTGTACGAGCAATATACATAATAAGCTATGCTAAATACTTTGTGATGTTGATATAAGTTTTCTCCTTATCTATCTTCACCAAGATGCATTCCAAGTAAGCATACACCACGAATGGAAGCCGTTCTTTGTTGTCGTAGTTGCTGAACGTGTGCCACTTGTCATCGCTCGGTAACCGGACAGCGCAATCATTCATCTCCCGACAGTCTACCATGTGTGACTGCAAATTGTCGTTCGATTCGAAATAGTGCAAACATCTGTAAAAATAATGAATTTTATCTTTTAAAGAAAGTTTTTTAAAATTTATATATTACATTTTTATTAAAATATACATACCGATCATAGATATATTTCATGTGTTTGTTTTTGCTCAAATGCGAACTGACAAGCCGTGATAGATTTTTGATCCACGCGAAATGTCCAACGCTGTTGTCCTGTGGATCTTCACGTACAGCAAGTTGACATGCTTGTCTCTCTTCAGTTCACTGAGACGTATCGGTACAATATCCACATGCCCATGACTGCGTAGTATCAATGTGTATACATTGATTGAAATGTTGTTCGCATGTTCAAACTTTTTAATTTGATTCAAAGTCACTGGAAACTCAATGCCCTGGAGATTTAGCACTGTTGTATAATGCGGGTATGAAGATTCCCGTTCCGTGTCTCTTTCGGCATATAGAGCAGCTACCACCGCCCACGCGAAACAGGCATTGTCATTAGATTTCACATTAACCACTGCTCTTTTTAACATTATCTTCGGCGGTAATTTAATATAACATCCCGCGTGCATTGGATTATATTTGTTTATATTTACAGTCAAATCGAATATCCGCGACAGTGCCCAACCGCTATCACGTTCTTGAAATTCTTCTAGTGATGCTAGAGTGGGCTCGACAACGCGTTGCTCGTACCACTCGTGTAAATCGGATGTCTGAAAGAGTTCATAGTTTCTCGTATTGATACTTTTATTTGCACGTTTATCACCTGTTACAAACTCACCGTTAAATACTGTATTAACTTTCACATTAGTATGTCTTTCCATAACTTTTCGCACGTTCTCGAGCACGATACCACTAGCATCCTCGAGAAATTGACGAGGTTCGATGTGATTGTGATTGATGACTGCACCAATCAATATGCGGCTCTCGAACGCTGTATCAATTTCTCTCCAAATGAGTCCTTCTTCTCGCACACTGCACCCGGCACCTGCATGTACGAAGCGTCTGCGTAGCAAATTTTTCAGACCTTTGAGTCGTGCGATTCGGGCAACCAGTGATTGTTGATTTCCAATCGATAATCGTGGACGTTTGATTCGACTTTGATCTTCCAGCGATTCGATACATGAATCGCATTGTGCCTCCCACGCAATGTACTCTTCTACCGAATTCACTAGAGCAGCTTGCTCACATAGATTTTGCTCCTCCTCCATATTTCCAAAACTAATGATTGTTCTCGGAACCTCGGATGAAAATACTGACAGAGTGTGCCTCTTTACCATGATTATATATCTCCTTGTACTGTGAAGCGTCTCGTATCACATTTAAGCTAAATATTTATTTCATGATTTGTCATTTGTCGTATGTTTTCATCAGATTGATTCTTGCATTTTAGAGACGATGTCATCTCAAAGTCAAAAGTTTCAAATTACATGCAGCTGTACTATTAGCGCATTTTAGTCTTTTTGTCACACATGTTCATTTCAGACAATGTTATCTCAAAGTCAAAAGTTTCACATTACATGCAGCCGTACATTGGCGCGTGAAAAATTTAAATTAGGTTGCATTTTTGGCTAAATCTTTTTCTCACGGTTTGACACGTACATTTTTGATTGAACATTCTATGATTTCATCGCAAATAGCAGCCGTACATCGGCGCTTGAATATAACACATCAGCAATAATCCCCTCCACGAATAGCAGCCGTACATCGGAGGCGCTTGAATAATACATCAACAATAATCCCCTCTACATTGCAATTTGCAAAAGCTGGGGAATTGCGTGTAATATTTAAAATAATTTAGTTTTGCATAAACCACTTGTTTGAAAGGTTAATATGTACTCCGCTGAAGGAAGCAGCAATGAATTACTACGTTCTGATTCAGGATGATAAAATTTCCTCGAAGAAATGTTACAACTAAGTTTCGATAAACTATTGTATATTTTATATTTTTCTTATAATTTATTAAAATATTTTGTATAGCATTTCATCCGAGCCTCGTCGTGCGGTTCGTATACTTGGAAGAAGATACGCCTTAACCCCAACTTCGTATAAATATTTGGAGATTGGAATCAGCGTTGGAGCTGCATCATATGTGGAATTAGTTCTTGGTGATAATAGAGGCAATCAAATAGTATTGTCTTTTGATACATGGAAATCATTGATGCAGAAACGAGCTGACATTGAGCGACTACAATCGACTACAATGAAATTCCATTATGGATTCGAGATCTAACAATCGAAATGGTTAAAATGTCAGATTCGGAAATTGTAAAAATTGTATTATCTAATAATTCTTTGTATATGAAACCACCGACTTTACTACATTTATTCGACTTTGAAAATTGTATACATTATATGTATTTCTGAGTATCCGAAAATATGTATAGTGTTAATGAAAAGTTTAAAAAATTTGCAACTATTTTACAACATAATAACATCAGTGATTTATGTGATGCTGCAAAAGCTATACGCGAAAGTGATGTGTTTGATAGCGAATCGCTCATAGATTGTGAATTATTATCAAGTGCTGTAAATGATATCCCTAAAAACTTACCTTTTTAAAAAAAGGTAAAAAAAAGGCGCCAAGTACACGCGCCATGTGAAAAAGTGTTATACAATTTGAATATCTATAGTAAGCAAAGAGGACCGTCATATTTTAATGAAATATGACGGGGGTGGTGGCGGGTTCTTTGCTTATTATTTAAAAATGTTTAACATATACTACAAAAGAAATGATATAATCCCTAAAAACTTACCTTTTTAAAAAAAGGTAAAAAAAAGGCGCCAAGTACACGCGCCATAGTATTTGTGAAAAACTTTTACATGTATTTACAAAATAGTGTTATTTTAACTGTAAAAAACTACTGTAGAAAGCTATCTTCAAAATAGTGTTATTATAACTGTAAAAAAACTACTGTAAAAAGTTATCTTCAAAATAATGTTATTATAAACCATAAAAAATATTTTACGAATTTTAATATTGTGTAAAACATCCTACAAAAATAATGATATAAAAAATTGCGCCAACTAAAAATAAAAGTTTATAAAAATATTTTAACCAAAAAAAGTTGTACAAAATATGTAGTTGTTTTAATTTCCTACAAAAATAATGATATCAAGAAATTGCGCCAACTGAATAAAAATTTATTTTATTTCCAATGTTAAGAAAAATATATTTAATACATTGCAATATAATTAAAGTAATAGGGCAAATAGCTAAAATAGTTATTTTATAATTAACTAAGTGTACAATTATAATTTACCAATAACCATATAAAGTCTAAAAAGTTTAATAAAAAAAAGATTATATAAGACAAAAAACAAATTAAATATTTATACAAAAATTAAAAATTAAAAATTAAAAATTTTTACAAATTAAAAATTAAAAACATGCGAAAATTAAAAATTTATACAATGTCAAAAAATAAAAAAAAATTTAGTTAAAAAAACTTGGCGCTGCTAAACTGACCAATATTAATGACATTAATTAACGTACTTCGTACACACACAGATATACGTTGAGTTAATGCAGTTATTGATGTAATTAAATTAGATTAATTATTTGTTATTTTAAGATACATTGCAGTTATTAATCTTGAAAAAGCAGCGCCGTTTTTTTAACTAAATTTTTTTTTATTTTTTGATATTGTATAAATTTTTAATTTTCGCATGTTTTTAATTTTTAATTTGTAAAAATTTTTAATTTTTAATTTTTAATTTTTGTATAAATATTTAATTTGTTTTTTGTCTTATATAATCTTTTTTTTATTAAACTTTTTAGAATTTATATGGTTATTGGTAAATTATAATTGTACACTTAGTTAATTATAAAATAACTATTTTAGCTATATGCCCTATTACTTTAATTATATTGCAATGTATTAAATATATTTTTCTTAACATTGGAAATAAAATAAATTTTTATTCAGTTGGCGCAATTTCTTGATATCATTATTTTTGTAGGAAATTAAAACAACTACATATTTTGTACAACTTTTTTTGGTTAAAATATTTTTATAAACTTTTATTTTTAGTTGGCGCAATTTTTTATATCATTATTTTTGTAGGATGTTTTACACAATATTAAAATTCGTAAAATATTTTTTATGGTTTATAATAACATTATTTTGAAGATAACTTTTTACAGTAGTTTTTTTACAGTTATAATAACACTATTTTGAAGATAGCTTTCTACAGTAGTTTTTTACAGTTAAAATAACACTATTTTGTAAATACATGTAAAAGTTTTTCACAAATACTATGGCGCGTGTACTTGGCGCCTTTTTTTTACCTTTTTTTAAAAAGGTAAGTTTTTAGGGATTATATCATTTCTTTTGTAGTATATGTTAAACATTTTTAAATAATAAGCAAAGAACCCGTCACCACCCCCGTCATATTTCATTAAAATATGACGGTCCTCTTTGCTTACTATAGATATTCAAATTGTATAACACTTTTTCACATGGCGCGTGTACTTGGCGCCTTTTTTTTACCTTTTTTTAAAAAGGTAAGTTTTTAGGGATATCATTCTTTTTTGCACTATATGTTAAACATCTTTAAATAAATAAGCAAAGAACCCGCCAACACCCCCGTCATATTTCATTAAAATACGACGGTCCTCTCTCTTTGCTTACTATAGATATTCAGATCCTTCAAATTTCTTTGCTACTCTTATTGTAAGAATAACGGATAATTACAAACATTAGAAATATACATTGATTATTCAATACAATGAAATATACAATCTATGCTTCTAAATCCATTGATGAATAATCGTTGCTGCTTATCTAGTTCATTATTAAATATATAAATAAAGCGAATTATTGGCGATTTATATAAATATTTTTTCGCAGTTTACGAATAATGCAGAATATGAAGCATGTTCACAAAATTGCTGATACATTACGAGACATTCTTTTATAAAGGGGTTGATCGAAATACAATTATTTAATGATTAAGTATTAATCACAAGTTTGATGAAGAATTTTTTTATATAACTGCTTCTTTATTTTATAATATCCAATATATATTATTTATTAGCCATCTTTTGTAAAAATATTATATAAACATCTTTAGCACCTCTAGGCCATTGCCTTTTTTTAACTTGTGCATCATCAGCTTCGATCCAAGTATTAGATACTCCATCTCTACATATACTTATATAATGACCTTCATTAATACATGAACCATGATGAAATATAGTATTCATCGTCTTATACAATTGTCTAGCTATTAATACTTTAGTTGTTGGGACAGCACATAAATTAAATTTGTGTGCTGCTTTCATTAATTTATCATCCTGTGATGAAAAAAATATTAAATGAATAACAACTATCTCTCTTGTCAATGTTATTTCATTTTTAAACATTATATTTCCAGTACAATGTTCACATAATTCATTGTGTGATTGATGCCAATGTGAAAACGTAATATTTAATAAATCATTAAGATTATAACTTTTTTTCTTCAAATTATTAACAGGAATTGAAATAGCAATATTATTAGTAACAGTAGTTTTTGTGTTACCACAAGTTTTGCACCGCCTCGTAGAAGTTACTTGATGTTCTATCAAATTTCTTATACAATCATACTTTTCGCAAAGAGTCGTAAGAAAATCAGATGCATTTCGTTTTGCGGTGTTCGAAAAATATTCTCCTAAACATTGCCGTATTGCATATGTATTTAGATTACGCATTCCATTTTCATATCGATGCATTAATATACATAAAACATCTGATTTATCGCAATTAAACAACTGCTGCCTAATGACATTTAAATGCAATAAACATTGCAATACTGCATTTGCGTAACATGAAACTTCGTCTGTATTTTGGAAACCATGTATGACCCAAGCAGTACTTTGTCGAACTTCTTTATCTGAACTTGATTTTTGAACAGAAGCAACTACTTTTGGCAACGTCCATGAAACATCTTTCACTTTGCGATGGCATTCTTTTGACATGGTAATTATTTCTGCTTTTGGATTGTGTGTCTGTTTTAGACGATTATATTCAATAATAGCTTCTTCGCTAGCCATTACTGATGAAGGATCGTAATTAATTAAATGTAATCCTTCTAGAGATGTTACTCGCGACAACGCAACATAAGTTTGACCACAACTAAATACAGAGTTACCGATGTCCATAATCGCACTTTGCAAACTCAATCCTTGACTTTTATGAATAGTGATTCCGTAACTCAGAGATAATGGAAATTGTTTTCTGATAACATACGCTCTATCCATCACCTCAAATTTAACACTTACTCTTTCAATTGCATATTCTGAACCTGACGGTAAAAGAAGTTTAATCTTTTCTATGTAATCAGTAGATGTATCTTGTACAATTGAAATCACTTTAGCAATTGTACCGTTTACAAGACCTAAACTAGCATCGATATTACGTCGAATCATAACTTTTGCTCCAATTTTAATTGTGATTTGTTTTGAAAGTCCAGCTGTTCTAGAATTATCATCATCGTTATTTGATCATGTTTTTAATACTTTCTTCTTTACATACGGAATACATTCTATCGTATCTTCAGCAATTAATAATATTTCTTTGGAAACAATACGACTTAACATTGCATCATTAAGAACATTACACATATTACAAGTAGGCAATAAACAAACAGTGTCCGATGGTAAATTATTAATAAAATTACATAACTCATTTAATCTAGATTCGAAAGAATCACCTTTAAAAGATATTTTTCTACTTTCGAGAATCTTACAATCAGATTTTGTTACTAAACCGATACGAATTCTCGACAGTAATTCACGGTAAGAGTCATCTCCTTGCTGACGCATATTGATCGTCAATTCATCATAGTCAAATAATGTAGTCCATAAATTAACAGCATTTAAGGAACCGAGATGTTTAGCAATTTTTTCATCTGATAAATGCATAAAGATAGGATCTTCGCGTACAAGAGGTAATTGAAGCAAGTCTCCGAATAAAAGAATGTGCTTTCGACCAAACCAACCATCATCGCAATCATTAGTGTCAAATATTTCAGACAATCGAAGATGTATATACATTAAAGTCAAATTAGATATCATTGATACTTCATCAATTACAAAAAGAATAACATCTTTAAGATCTGCTCGTAAAACTTTCAATACATGATCAGATAGTTGTTTATACTTAGGAGTATGACCATGTTCAACGGGTAATTGAAGCAATCTATGCACTGTCAACCCATCTATATTAAATGCTGCTATACCAGTAGGTGCTGCTACAGCAGTATCTTTGTTGAGATTTTGTTTTATCCAGCATTTAATAGTCTTGATTAAGAAACTTTTTCCAGTACCACCTTCTCCGCTAACATATAATCGTAATATTGATTTATCCGATTCTACAGTATTGATAACTTTATCGAATACTCGTTTTTGATCCGTATTTAATTTTGCTATCATTTCAGGTACATCAATTTCTCGAATTACTTTATCACCAAGATCTTCAAAATCTTGCATTGCTTCACCAGCCTCTATATTTTGAACACCTATCGGATTTTCAGGATCATCCTGAGACTGTTGTTTTTGTAAGTCGTCATCTAGACATTGCTGAACTAATTGTCTCGCAGTTTCAAATGCTTTTTGCAATTCTTCTAATCTTTCATGATATTGCAATGCTTCTACAAGATGCAGTTTTACATTGTAAAAAGATTCAGCATAAGTATCGCATTCGTTTCTAAGATCCTCTAATTTTCGCCATGGTTTAAACATAAGCAACAATGCAAAGAAATAATTTTCCGGCTGTGTATTAACATCACATCTATAATGATTAATAAGATATCCACGTTGTCGCCGTTTAAGATAGTAACCAGTGCTTATTTTATAATATTCAATATCCTCATTTTGCGGTTTTATCTTCGAGATATCGTACCACTGTGCAAATTCATAAAGAGACATATTTTTTAGTTCGTTTGGTCTATGTGGATAATGATTATCTATCAAAGATGGATAAAATATATCAGTAGATTCAGCATCAAGGGCTTCAATTTCTTTGCGGCTTTTTAATTTTCGATATCGTATCTGATTAACATCTAACCATCTAATAGTTGTATTTCGATCAGTTCCGTATAAAGGAATACCTAACAATGTATCAGCAGCTTCGAGAGCTCCACATTCTCTATTATTCGTAAATCGCAAAGCAATATTCCAAAGAAGACTCGCTAATGATTTCTTTATATTATTCTTACTATCAAGGATAGTCTCAGACAACTCACTTTTTCCCGCTTTATTCAGATATTTAGTAACGTACCAGGTAAGCAGCGATGATTTTTCACCAATAAATTGTATATCCATATTACCTTCCCACGCAGTAAGAAGGACAGGATTATAATCATTTATATTAACTTCATTATCCGTTCGAGGAAGATCATAAAATCTACTTTTATGTTTCAATTGTTTTCTACCGGCTATCGAAGTTGCCACATCTCTCACATTCAAAGTTTCACTAACGAGGAAATCCAAAACGACACCGACGTATAACTTTACGTCCTACTTTTTTAGAGCGAAGACAATAATCGTTATGTATATGTCGCTGATGCGTATTAACACGCCTGTACAATAATGGCGAAATACTTTGATCCGGCATTTTGCAGCTTATATGTTGTGAAATAAATTTGGAGACTTCTTCAATAGTAGATTCACCAAAAATCGGTGCATTTTTAATCCAAATTAATAAGTGAAAATGTTGTATACCTCTACCTTGGTATTCTCGACGCCAGAAATAATGCGTTACTTCTCCAATAGGATGATCGTTGGAACTAATAAAATCAAGCATTGCCCGAAATTTATTATCGAGAAATCTCGATGTTGATACAGGATCTTTAGCAACAAGTACGCTAACGCTTAACGAAGTGTCGTGCCATCCATTTACTTCGCGAATATATTCACCTAAATCTTCCCATAACCATTCACTCGGACTTAGTGTTAAAAACCATGTCGCAGGCCCATAATGCTGCGTCATACAATTTAAATCACTTCTCGGATTACGCCAATATTGCTCCGTATTTCGAAGTGTCGAAAATATTGTACTCAGATTAGATTCCAACAATTCTTTCGACATTGTATCTAAATATTTTGCAGCTGTATAACGAACTCGCGGATTAGTTACATTCATTTTATGAAAAATTCCGCGACTTAATTGACGCATATTTGCATCGTTCAATAAATAAAATAAGTATTGTTGATTCAATCTGTATTGTGGATGTTTAGATGTCAAACGACATTTAATAAATTCATGATCAAAAAGTTTGACTTGTCTAGTCTCACGTTGTCCATTAATACCAGAAGGATATAAATCTGGAAAACACATTAAATCTAAATATTGTTCCCGATTATCCAAAGGCAAGTCCTGAATTTTTAACATTTGGTATAAGGCTGTCGAAGTTTTATTTGCTTTTTTTCATATAAGGGATAGATAGTATATTGTTCGTAATAGCCATCATTTTCATCAGTAACTTGAGTTAATATTGCTTTTTGTTGACCCTCTAATATAACTTCTTTATCAATTTTTATCTCTTCTATCGGATCATTTAATAATTCAGCCTCTTCATCCAATGTCGCTTCGGCATTATTTTCTGTCTCTTTCATGTGGAATTCTGAATTTTTTAATTTTGCCAAACTTATATCATTGTGACTATTTGGCAATATAATATGAGAGTATAAAGCATTATTGTGCTTTAACCACGTTATAGCGTCAAATACTTTTTTAACATCAACTATCTCTTCCCAAATAATCTTTGATTTTGTCGGAATACCTCTAACTAAAATATATATTTCGTGATTATTATTTATTGGGTCAGTATCATGACATAATTTATTGAATGTCTCCTGTAACGGAAGTGGCAAGTGAAATGTTCTGCCTTTAACTTTTTGTACCATTTGCCTTTGAGGCAATTTTTTATTAATAACTGTTCCCATTTTGAGGACAGTTTGAAACGCTTTAGCTCTCTGTATAAAAATTTTTTCAAATGTATTAAGAGATGATATTACTTCGGGCACATTATGTGTGAAGAGATTATTCAAGATGCAATATGCAGGCATTAGGCCTTTACGAAATTTCCCTGCACAATAATTACATATATATTCCGCATTAATTTTTTCTTGTTGTACGTGTGTCATTAAATCTCTCCAAATTCGAATGTCTATTTGTGCTTTAAGACTATTGACTTTAGAAACATTTTTTTTATAACATAATTTCTCACAAGATACGCAAATATGCCGTGGTGTATCTGTTGAACGTTTAGTCAAAGCCTTAAACGCTTTATGATATTTAAAAATAATATCATCATCACTCAAAATTGTATCTGTCTGTTGATGTTTGTACATATCTGCTTTTTCTTCTGCAGCAGTTACCATTTCATTCAATGTGTTCAAATCAGCATCAGTTAATGCCTTATCCAGATTTTCCATCTTTCGATAAAAATTTGTAAGTTGATAAATTAAACGCTTAATAATTCTAACTTGTGGAAAATGAGGCGATAATAATTGAATTGGAAGAAACATTCCTTTGCAAAGTGTTAAATTAATATGGCAGCTACGCGTATGGCCCAATTTCTCATTTGAAATTTTCATTGTACATTCATGAATACGTTGTATCAATTTTGGTACATTCTTTAAAGTACATGTATTTACAGTTTCGAGGAACTTCTGATAACGGTCAATTAAAAATGGATTGTCAATTTTACATGAAGTATTGCACAACCACGATTTTTTTGCTTGTAATTGTATTAACGGTAATATATTCACAACTTGTCCTTTCGTATTTATTATCAACGGTTTCGATGAAGTTACATTTTTTATTAATGGTAATATATTCGGAACTTCTTCTTTCGTATTCAAAGGTTCCGATGAAGTAACATTATGTGTAGAATCAATGAAATAATTTTCAGACGAGGCTGTATGTCTAGATTCGCCACATAACGCATCTAATTTATCTTCAATTGTAGAACATTTTGCGACAAGGGTCAAGTTCACTTCTACTTTCTTTTTCATCAAAGCTAACATTTTATATATATTGCGAATATAATTGTTTCTAATACACATGCACCAACGTACGATTTTTTCGGCTTTCAATCGTTTCTCAATATGACCATTAATACTGAGTTTTTCAATAATATTTTTTATAAATATTTCTGAAGATATACGAAGTCTTATGGTGTTTTTCGACCAGAATTTTTCATACTTTTTAGTGATTTTTTTGGCAATATCACAATTATTTATTTCAAGTTTAGATTTTCTTTGATAATATCGCTTATTATAAAGCTATTTGTCATCAGAATCCAATCTTTTCTGTCTATTTCGCTCATGCTGAAAGTTTGTCGAATAACGCATACGTTTCTTTGCGCGTCTATTCTCTAAATTCTGTTCATATCGATATTGATCCTTAACGCGTTCATTTTCTAAGTTCCGTTGATATCGATTGCGCTTTTTAGTGCGTTTATCTTCTATGTTTTTTCTATATCGATCGCGCTTTTTAGCGCGATTATCTTCTATGTTTTCTCTATATCGATCGCGCTGTTTAGCGCGATTATCTTGTAAGTTTTGTCTATATCGACGATCGCGCTGTTTAGCGCGTCTATCTTCTAAGTTTTGTTTATATAGATTGCGCTGTTCAGCGCGATTATTCTCTAAATCTTGCTTATATGAATCTTGTTTTTCAGCCTGATTATTTTCTAAATCTTGTATATAGCGTTTCCGTTTGTTAACACATTGATCTTCCAAATCATATTGATATTTATTTTTTTTAATATTTTCTAATTGAACGTTATCTTCACATTCGAAATGTTTCTTAGCATATTTTTGTTCAAAATTTTTGTTTGTAGAAATTTCTTCGTAAATTATATTTGTTTCGTTGCTATTAGACAAACCATTACTGCTGTTAATTTTGCAGTCAATATTACTTTTAACATAGAACGTTTGAAAACATTTATTAGTTTCTTCATAAATATAATTCTTTGTTTTTATGAAATCCTTTGGTGTGTTTTCCGTTATGAATTGTAATTGATTATTACTTAATTTTTTCTTAGATTCCGTCTCACATTGACGTATAGTACGTATACGAATTGCTTCAGTCTCTCTTGCTTTTATTACTGCTAATGGAAGCACCTTTTGAGAAACATATTGTGGATCTTGTGGAAAATGGTTAATGACATTAGATTCAAAAATCTTTATTAAATGCAAACGCATTAAATTATGATTATATTTTATTTTTTCGGGTTTAATATTGAATAACAATGAAGTTGCAAAGGCTATAGCAAAAACACCGCAATCGCTACTATTTGGTTGTCGTTGTACGGTTGGAAACTTGACAGGGTACTTTTTAAAGTCATATGTTGGAAATAATCTTTTCAAGAATTGTTCATGATGCTTATGTAGTTTTTTAGAATTTAATGAATCATAAATAAATATATTCTTTCTGTTATAATAACTGCATACCCAATGTCCATCATGTGAACTTGATGAACTATGTAATATTTGTATATGTTTTTTATCTACTGGCACAGGCTGAATCGAATCAAGACATTGTATTCGCCATGTGTCAGCAGGTCTATAATCTGAACAATTTTTTAAAAGATGATTGAAATGTTCCATATGCATGTCAGTCAACCATTCGCCGCGAATAATTATATCTTTTTCTCTAGGCATTAGGACTATTTGTTTGTTTGTTTTTACAGACATTTCCTATATATGTATATATATGTATATATATGGTAAATGCTTTATATAAACAATCTTTGTATAGACTTTATATAGAACGTACAACAGCTTTCTATAAACACTCTGTATCGGCGCACAGCAGCCGTCGTTTACAGGCGCACAGCAGCCTTGTATCGGCGCACAGCAGCCGTCGTTTATAGGCGCACAGCAGCCTTGTATCGGCGCACAGCAGCCGTCGTTTATAGGCGCACAGCAGCCTTGTATCGGCGCACAGCAGCCGTCGTTTATAGGCGCACTGCAGCCTTGTATCGGCGCACAGCAGCCGTCGTTTACAGGCGCACAGCAGCTCTGTACCGGCGCACAGCAGCCGCTTTTTACAGGCGCACAGCAGCCGTCGTTTACAGGCGCACTGAAGCCTTGTATCGGCGCACAGCAGCCGTCGTTTACAGGCGCACAGCAGCTCTGTACCGGCGCACAGCAGCCGCTTTTTACAGGCGCACTGCAGCCTTGTATCGGCGCACAGCAGCCGTCGTTTACAGGCACACAGCAGCCTTGTATCGACGCACAGTAGCCGTCGTTTACAGACGCACAGCAGCCTTGTAAAAAAAAATAAATTAAACTAAAAAAATCAAACTAAAAAATAAATAAAATTAAAATAAAATAAAATTTAATTAGAACTATTTAGTCTTGTATTTAAAAAATTAATTAATTAAATCAAATTAAAATAAAATAAAATTTAATTAAAATTATTTAATTAAAATTACTTACCCTTACCTTTTCGACGGAACAGATTCTAAAATCGGCCAAAATTGTAACACACCCTGTATAAATATAAGTGTAGCACACTGTTAATAATATCTTAATAAGAGTAAAATAAATAACACACATATCTTTCTTAAATCAATATTTTAAATATGCAATGCATTATATCATTTAAAATATCAGATCTATGAAGAAATATTTAATATAAATACATTTTAAAAGAAGTTTTGCAAAAAGCAAGTGTATGTGTAGTTTAAAATTATTTTAATAATATTAATTATATACAGGGTGTATCATAAGTCATGCCCTACCTGTTAATGGGAGATTCCTAAGATTATTTGGAGACGATTTTTTCAGCAAAAATGTCGAGAGAAATCATCATTTTTTGCAAGTTTCCAATTTTTGCCATCATGTATCTTTGTAACTAAGCCTTAAATTAAAATTCTATTAAAGTAAACTCTACTTGAAATTAACTGAAGAATATGGTTTTGTTCATATTTTATTTCCTCAAGGCTTAGTTTGCGAGAAACCCTTTATTTTCAATAACTTATAACTCAAAAATTATTGGTGCCTCGACATTTTTGCTGAGAAAAAATCGTCTCCAAATAACTTTAGGAATCTCCCATTAACAGATGGGGCGTGACTTATGATACACCCTGTATATTCAATTTCAAAATATGCAAAGTTCAAAATTATTAAATTAATTTAAATTAATTTGTCGTGCACGGGAATGCGTTAAAGTGGGGGAAAGTCATATAGAGCATTTTTTGTAATTTCGGCACATTTATAATTTTTGTAATTTTGTTCTATTATCTGAATAAAGGTTTACTTTTTATCGATCAAATGTGATTTTCTCAAGAACATTTTAATGAAATGAAACAAGAGTACCCTTTCTTTATAGAAAAAGATGTGAAGAATCTAAAACATATTTCAAAATATTACCTAACATAAAAATAATTAATACAAATTATTAAAATCTACAGAGTGATATAAAAATGATATGCATAAAGTTGGCAAAATTCCACATTTTTATCACACACATATATACACATATATATACTAAGCATATCTTAATATCTTAATTTTATATAATGTAATATGTATGTGATGTGTATGTGACAGTCTAATTTTTTCTGAATTTGTTATTAATAAAATCTAAAAATAATATCACCGTTGCTTTTTTATAAATTATCAAATTGTCAATTAATTTGTATTTTCTTACAAATTATTTTAAATAGAATATAAAAAACTATCTTAATCAGTAAATATTTTAATAATTAAATTACAATTAAAACAAATGTTATAAAATGTTATAAAACATGTTATAAAATTATTATTACTACATATTAAAATAATAACATATATACTGTTTCAAGCAATAAATACTGTATCAAAATTAAATATATCACATACTATTAAGTAATAAATTTTAAATATTACAATCTCCAATATTTTAAAACCATCTAAGATATAAACAATATCATCCAGAAATATATATTTATTAAAATAATTCATTGTTTTAATCTTTTTTGTACATATGAATATATATAAAGATATTTTTGCAATTCAAATATATCCTGTTATTCAATCATGTTATTCATTAATCACGTATATATAAAAAAACTGTAAAATTGACATATATGATTAATATAACTCACCTTCCAAATTTTTTTACGCTACGCAATCAGTGGTTCTAATAAATTTTTCTATCCTGACCAATTGACGAATTCTTGATAGAAGTCTAAACAGCCAAAAAGATTTTACTATCCTAAAATAACAAATTTTATAAAATTATATATAAAGCTGTTACAGGATAATTAATATATATCACATGATTTTTTATCATACATTATACAATAATATACAGGGTGTCCCAGAACTCAGTGCCAAAATTGATACAGCGGCTTTAGGACATGAAAACAAGTCGAAAATGTTAATAAACATATGTCCGAATCCGAACGGTTTTGGAGTTATAAGGTAATAAAGTTGCTTTCTTAAGACAATATAAATTGAAATAAATGTTGTGTAATCTTCTTTATTTCGTTTAAAGCTTTACAAAAGATGCTCAAAAATTCTCCCGTCGACTTCGATACACTTTTTAGCACGAATTAATAAATTGTTTCGAGCATTTTGGAAAATATTTGGAGTTCTAAATTTTTACCTTTGGGAAATAAAAGTCCCCATGACTTTGCTATGATTTTATTGTAATCTAATTGATCGCCACAGAGCAGCATCATTGTGATATTACTGTGACTTTCTTTATACTGTGGAGGTTATATATTTATTTACTATAGGGGTTATATATTTATTATTATAATACTTGACTAATAATAATAGTAATGAAATTACTTTATACGTTTCCTTTTTTCTTCTTTGATAATATAAGTCACTTCTTCTTTAAACACTTAATAAATTATATAATAACTATTTACCGCACTCACTCTTTACCGCCAATATGTCACACTATGAACATTGTCAATAAAAACATAAACGTATTACCAACTGTACTACACCTCGCTGTTATTGGCCATGAGAGTCGGCAGTCGCGATACCGGCTTTAGACCAATTACGAACAGCCATGCCTCGTGCTTCCATTGTTCTTTTCTCATCGCACGTGGTCGGGAAGGAACGTGTCGCGTGCCCAACGTGCTGGCTGTAAAAGATTGTGCGAGACGCTATGGCAAATCACGAAAAGTAAGTATTATTTTATTAAAAAATACACGTGTGTGTATGTGTGTATATATATACAGGGTGAGTCAAAAGTATGTTTTAAAAATTTGTGAGCGTGTTCCTGGATAAAAAGGAAGAACAAATGTTTATATGAACATATGGTCGCAAATGCTTTGTTGTCGAGATAATGGACATAAATCAGCAGTATCAAATAATGCTTTATTTGAACGTTTACAATTTTGTTATTGTTGTTTATAAGAGATGTTCTACATGTCCTCCATCATTTTCAACACATGCTTGAGCACGACGTCTGCATAACTGGCGCATTCGTTCGAAAACACGAATCACTTTGTTTACAAACAAACGCTACTATGAAAGAAAGGGGAACGATGTTGTTAGATAGGCCTCTGTACTTCTGTACAGTAAGAGATAACGTACTTACAATCAAGTCATTGTACTTGAGACAATTTAACCGAGCAGTAGTAGTATTGATTCGTTGATTTACTGTGATAGTGTACAGAATGTTTACATTTGAAGAATTGAGTGATATTCATCTCACATATGGTGAAATGCATTGCAATGCACTTGCTGCACGTCGGAGATATGCGCAGAAGTTCCCAAACAGACGTTTGCCATCCGCACCTACGTTCGTCGCTGTGGACCGACGTGCCCGTGAAACAGGTTCACTGTGCAGACATCTGCATGTGGCTGGTCGACCAAGGATAGCACATTTGGATGAACGAGTACTGGCAGCTGTGAATGTAAATCCACGTACGAGTACTAGAAGGATTGCTGCTGAATTGCACGCGTGTCAGAGAACTGTAAATCGAGTTTTGAACCGTGAAAGACTTCATGCTTACCACTACCAGCCAGTGCAAGCACTCCTTCCGCTTGACCGTCCTGCTCGCTTACAGTACTGTCAATGGTTGTTAGGACAACTGGCAGTGGACCCTGCGTTCCTCTTGAATGTGTTGTTTACAGATAAAGCATTATTCACATAAGAAGGTGTATTTAATTATCACAATGAGCATCTTTGGGCGCACAACAATCCTCATGCTGTCCGCGAAAGCAGTTTTCAGCATAGATATTCCATCAATGTTTGGGCCGGAATTGTTGGAGACAGGCTCATTGGCCCTCACCGTCTTCCAAATCGCCTTCAAGGAAATTCATATCATCAGTTTTTAAGAAGGCACTTGCCAGCACTCCTCGAGTATGTACCACTACATGTAAGGAAACACATGTGGTTCCTGCACGATGGAGCTCCACCACATTTCTCACTAAGAGTCAGAAATCATCTCAATCGACATTATCCTGAGCGATGGATTGGACGTGGTGGTCCAGTGTCATGGCCACCGAGATCACAGGACCTGACCCCACTGGACTTTTATCTGTGGGGTTATTTGAAGAACGTCGTCTATCAAACACCAGTTAACAATGAAGAGGATCTATGGGCACGTGTGCAGGATGCTTGCAGGATGGTCCGTAGAAATCCTGGTGTTTTCGAACGACTGCGCCAGTCATGCGGACGTCGTGCTCAAGCATGTGTTGAAAATGATGGAGGACATGTAGAACATCTCTTATAAACAACAATAACAAAATTGTAAACGTTCAAATAAAGCATTATTTGATACTGCTGATTTATGTCCATTATCTCGACAACAAAGCATTTGCGACCATATGTTCATATGAACATTTGTTCTTCCTTTTTATCCAGGAACACGCTCACAAATTTTTAAAACATACTTTTGACTCACCCTGTATATATATAATACACATAATGATAGATTGGTTAACATAACATTGGTTAACCTTATTTTAAACTTTTATAATACTATAATACACATAATGATAGATTGATTAACATAAGATAACATTGGTTAACCTTATTTTAAACTTTTATAATACTATAATACACATAATGATAGATTGGTTAACGTAAGATAACATTGGTTAACCTTATTTTAAACTTTTATTGTAATGCGTATGTATTGCGCGCATTACAATAAAAGATTAAATTAAAGTTTAATCAATTACTACAATGTTCTGTGCTTTATGAGAGATAACATTGTATATAAAGTGTATAAAATATCTTTGCTTTTTATATATTTTATACATTTCTCATTTTTTATTAATTTTCAGAACAGCGGATGAATTAATTCAAGAAGAGTTAAATAATAATACCTGTGAAAACAGAGAACTGGAAATGTCAATGGTACGTTTAGAGGCTGAAGCTGCATACAAAGAAAACGAGGCTCTAAAGCAAGAACTAAAATTGTTGAGAGAACAATTAAAATCACAATCGGCGCCGCCGCCGTTACCAGAATTTGCGCCGCCTCCACCGCCGCCTCCACCGCCGCCACCGTTAACGTCAACAGATAAAAATCCATTGCCGTCAACGTCATCATCGTCAATAGCAAATCCGTTGCCGCCACCACAATCTGCGCCGCCTCCACCGCCTCCGCCTCCGCCGCTACCGTCAACAGTAATTTCGTTGCCATCAACGTCAATAGTAGAAAACTCGTCAACGAAAACAGCAAACGTAAAAAGTAAGCATGCATTTTAATTAATAATTAATGATAGATTAATTAAATATAAATTGATACATTAATTAAATATACAAGTAAGACAATACATAATATAATCTTTGTTTCAGTTGTAAAACACCCTACAAGATGGGAACGAGCGGGACGAAGACGGGGACGGGGACGGGGACGAGGACGGGGACGAGGACGAGGCCAAAGCTCAGGACGAGGCCAAAGCTCAGGACGAGGCAGAGACAATGGACGTTATGAACGTCGAAATATAATTAACATTTATTAATTACATTGATAAAAGATATGTGTGTGTGTGTGTGTGTGTGTGTGTGTGTGTGTGTGTGTGTGTGTGTGTGTGTGTGTGTATGTGTGAGTGAGTATGTGTGTGTGTGTACTGTAATAATTTCTTTCGATTTAAACTTTTAACTATGCACTTGCATTTTCATTAACCCGGTGGAGGCTTGTAGTCCTATTAGGGTTAAAAGTTAAAAGTTTAAATCGAAAGAAATTGTTACAGTACACACACACACACACACACACACACACACACACACACACACACACACACATCTTATAAACATACATAATATTTTTATAATCTTATCTGTCATTTATAAAATTTTAAAAATAGTTCACGCTACGCATAATCACATTTTATTTAAAAATATTCTATATGTTTATGATTAGGTACACACAACTCCTTTTGATTTAATGTCTTCACTTGCACATCTAATGTTTGCACTTGTATTTTTATTAACCCGGTGGGTGCTGGGAGTCCTTTTTGGGATAGTCCGCACCAGATTAATAAATATACAAGTGCATAGTCAAAACCTGTACTTTTTACTAACCCGGTGGGTGCTGGGAGTCCTTTTTGGGATAGTCCGCACCAGGTTAATAAAAATACAAGTGAATAGTCAAAATGAAAAGGAATTGTGTATGTACCTTATCATAAACATATAGAATATTTTTAAATAAAGTGGGATGTGTTTTTTTATGCGTAGCGTAAACTACTTTTAATTATAATGATACTTTTTTAATATATAAATGAGATGGGGAATCTATAATATTATTTATTATAAATGAGATAAGATTATAAAAATATTCTATATGTTTATGATAAGATGTATGTGTATGTGTATGTGTGTGTATTTTATCTAAATTTTATAAGTGAGAGAATGTATATAATATATATATTTTTGTTATGAGAGGAAGATATAAGTATATTCTATATGTTTATAATAAAGTGTGTGTGTGTGTGTGTGTGTGTACTGTAATAATTTTTTCAGATTTAAACTTTTAACTATACATTTGTATTTTTTTAACCCGGTGGGGCCTTGCAGTCCTTTTTGGAAGTTAAACGTTTAAATCGAAAGAAATTGTCACAATACACACACACACACATACATCTTATTATAAACATATATAATATTTTTACAATCTTATCTCTCATTTATAATATAACTAAACATATTATTTTACAAGTAGTTTACGCTACACATAATCACATTCTATTTAAAAATGTTCTATATATTTATGATGATCACATTTTATTTAAAAATATTCTATATGTTTATGATTAGGTACACACACAACTCCTTTTGATTTAATGTTTTCACTTGTACATCTAATGTTTGCACTTGTATATTTATTAATCCGGTGGGTGCTGGGAGTCCTTTTTGGGGTAGTCCGCACCAGATTAATAAAAATACAAGTGCATAGTCAAAACATGTATTTTTTATTAACCCGGTGGGTGCCGGGAGTCCTTTTTGGGATAGTCCGCACCAGGTTAATAGTAATACAAGTGAATAGTCAAAATGAAAAGGAATTGTGTATGTACCTTATCATAAACATATAGAATATTTTTAAATAAAATGGGATGTGTTGTTTTATTATGCGCAGCGTAAACTACTTTTGAAAGATGTTTATTTATTTATTTTATAACTGAGATATAATCTATATTTTTGTTATAAATGAAAGATAAAATTTATATGTTTATAATAAGATGTGTGTGTACTGTAATAATTTCTGTTGATTTAAACTTTTAACTATGCTCTTGTTTTATAACTGATAATGAAACAAAGGTTACATTGCGTACTCTCCTGCTAGTATATTTAATAATATATCAATTCTTTTTACGTTTGCTGATTCCGTTGATGCAGAGTGTTCTACTGTTGACATTGACGGCAATGGATTTACTGTTGATTTTAACGTTAGTGGCGGAGGCGGCGCTGATTGTGACTGTAATTACTACTTTAACATTTTTAACTCTTGCTTTAGAGTCTCGTGTTTTTTGATAATAATACAAGTGTATAGTTAAAACATCATTAAATCAAAGTAATTGTGTATGTGTGTGTGTGTGTGTGTACCTTATCATAAACATATAGAATATTTTTAAATAGAATGTGATGTTTTGTTTTTTTATGCGTAGCGTAAACTACTTTGAAATAAAATGATATTTTTTTTATTTTATAAATGAGATGGTGAATCTATAATATTATTTATTATAAATGAGATAAGATTATAAAAATATTCTATATGTTTATGATAAGATGTATGTGTATGTGTATGTGTGTGTATTTTATCTAAATTTTATAAGTGAGAGAATGTATATAATATATATATTTTTGTTATGAGAGGAAGATATAAGTATATTCTATATGTTTATAATAAGGTGTGTGTGTGTGTGTGTGTGTGTGTGTGTGTGTGTGTGTGTGTGTACTGTAATAATTTTTCAGATTTAAACTTTTAACTATACATTTGTATTTTTTTAACTCGGTGGGGCCTTGCAGTCCTTTTTGGAAGTTAAACGTTTAAATCGAAAGAAATTGTCACAATACACACACACACACACACACACACATCTTATTATAAACATATATAATATTTTTACAATCTTATCTCTCATTTATAATATAAATAAACATCTTATTTTAAAAGTAGTTTACGCTACACATAATCACATTCTATTTAAAAATATTCTATATATTTATGATGATCACATCTTATTTAAAAATATTCTATATGTTTATGATTAGGTACACACACAACTCCTTTTGATTTAATGTTTTCACTTGTACATCTAATGTTTGCACTTGTATTTTTATTAACCCGGTGGGTGCTGGGAGTCCTTTTTGGGATAGTCCGCACCAGATTAATAAATATACAAGTGCATAGTCAAAACCTGTATTTTTTACTAACCCGGTGGGTGCTGGGAGTCCTTTTTGGGATAGTCCGCACCAGGTTAATAAAAATACAAGTGAATAGTCAAAATGAAAAGGAATTGTGTATGTACCTTATCATAAACATATAGAATATTTTTAAATAAAATGGGATGTGTTGTTTTATTATGCGCAGCGTAAACTGCTTTTGAAATAAGATGTTTATTTATTTTATAACTGAGATATAATCTATATTTTTGTTATAAATGAAAGATAAAATTTATATGTTTATAATAAGATGTGTGTGTACTGTAATAATTTCTGTTGATTTAAACTTTTAACTATGCTCTTGTTTTATAACTGATAATGAAACAAAGGTTACATTGCGTACTCTTCTGCTCGTATATTTAATAATATATCAATTCTTTTTACGTTTGCTGATTCCGTTAATGCAGAGTGTTCTACTGTTGACATTGACGGCAATGATAATATTAAGAGTGTAAAGATTATATATGAGAAGATAAAAATGAATAAAGTTTTGAGTAGAATAAAATTCTGTTTTATGCGATTTCTTTCTATTTCTTGTGCCTTCTTTCTTTATGATTTCATTTATCGATACGTGATCACATCCCACATCATGGCCACATTCAAATCCATTTTCGAAATTGCATGTCTAATACATAAATCTTTTCCTACTTTTTCTATATTCTGGAGATAGTGCATATATGTTTCTTTTTAAACTACATCTTTCATGAACTTTTCATTTTATTCCATTATTTTTTCCTAATTTTGAACTTACTATCCACGAACTGGGACAGAGTTCTCCGAGATTGCATTCAAAAATCTACCGCGGAGTAGAATAGCAACGATTTCTTTATTTTATAACTGATCAATTAAACGCTATTTTACCCGACGATAGATTTTCGAACGCTGTCCGAGTTTTAGACACAAGACTTTAGTTAAATAATGCAGACACGCATACTTTGTCTTATTACCTAAATTAGTTTATAAAGATATGTTTATTATATACTAAATAATACACTCTCTTTATAAGTAGAAAAATTTATTAGATTTATTATTTAAATAAGTTGATTATACAGGACATTGAAAGTCTAGAACATATTTGAAACAAGAAATCATTTATTCTCTTTATATTTTTAAATATTCCATTATATAATAGCGAAACTAATGTCGATGATGAAGTTGGTGGTCAGTGGGTGTAACATATATCTTTGATTATGTTTAATTATTATAATTATTATATTATTATGTATAAATGTATAAATATGATTATGTATAAATGTTTAATTGTACATTTAAACTACTTTTTTTATATGTCAAATCTCAAATTATAAATCAACAAAACTTTAATAACTGTCCATAGATATTATCGCGCTTCTTCAATAGAATTGTATTTTCTTATCCTTACTATATCCATACCTCGTGTAATTTGAATGTCGACATAATGAACATATTAAAAAATAAGATACATTTGAAAAAAAATTGCTACATTAGTTTCCTTTAATATTTTTTATAAACAGAAGAAAAATTGATGCTATTTTTAAGTTTATTTTTTAAATTTTTATAATGAAACATATAACTGTAAATTAAAATCTATTTGAATAAATATTTATATACAAAATAAAGACTTTATTACTTAAATAATTTTATTGCAGTTATTTAAATGGTTATATCAAAATAATAATATCTTACGAGAGAATGAAAGAACAGAAAGCTGTAGAAAAAAATTAATGGAAA
Source organism: Lasius platythorax (assembly GCA_963971435.1). Classification (NCBI taxonomy): domain Eukaryota; kingdom Metazoa; phylum Arthropoda; class Insecta; order Hymenoptera; family Formicidae; genus Lasius; species Lasius platythorax. Next base: position 20,977,713 of record OZ020537.1, on the reverse strand, counting down.
ATTTTCTCAGAATATTAATGAGATTACGAAAAAGAATAGTAAATTCCTAGTCTGTTTAATTTAAATCTTATATGTGATTTTATTATAGGTATATTGTAGAAAAAGTATGTTGCTGATAAGTAGGTTGAGATATTCTAGTCGTCACTATCGGATACAGCTTGATGACGCTTATTATTAACTTGTCTATCCGGTTTATGCTCGCGTTTTCGAGATCCTGATGCAGACGGTGATGCCGATAATACTTCAGCTTTCAAAGACGTTGCAGATTCCAGAGGTTTGAAGCTATAAACATATAACAAATTAACGCCATGATATTTTTACATAAAAATCGGAGAGAGACAAGTCTAAAAAGGAAGCTGAAGCATGAACATTCTTTACGATAGAATTATTGAAGATTTGTACAACTTTTATGCAAAAAAACTTATAATAAGATAAAATTGCTATTATATTCTTCCAATTACATTGTTTTTTAAAGATAAAAAAGGATATATATTTTCATATACGTGACATTTCAAGAATGTATGTTTGCAAGCTAATTACAACTATTTATTAATCGATAAAAGATAAACTTACCGTGTAGAAGGAGATGCATTTTTTATTTTGAAAGGATTTAAGGCCCTCATAGCACGTCTAGCACTGGGTATCCATATTGTACTTTTATTAAAATGTCGACTACAGCACATGACAACAAGACCAACTAGAAAAATGCTGTAACAGAAGAATAAGTAACAATACAAAGAATAAAATAATAAAATGATACCGTATGAGACAAATATTTTATAAATCATAATCACTGATTTTTTTTGTATTAACAATTGTTTACTATTATAAACATATACAATATTTTTATAATCCTATCTTTCATTTATAAAATAAATAAACCATCTCATTTTAAAAGTAGTTTACACTACGCATAATCACATTTTATTTAAAAATATTCTATATGTTTATGATAAAGTACACACACAATTCCTTTTGATTTAATGTTTTCACTTGTGCATCTAATGTTTGCACTTGTATTTTTATTAACCCGATAGGTGCTGGGAGTCCTTTTTGGAATAGTTCGCACCAGGCTAATAAAAATACAAGTGCATATTCAAAACATTAAATCAAAAGGAATTGTGTGTGTACTTTATCATAAACGTTACATAAAATGTGATGTTTTGTTCTCTTATGCGTAAACTACTTTTAAAATGAAATGTTTTATTTATTTTATAAATAAGAGAATCTATAATATCTCTAATACCTCTGTTTTAGTTACAAGAATTTGCTCTTTAGCTGCGATATACTCTTCAATCGTTGGATAAAGCTTCCCCATGAATCTTTTGTTACTCATTTCCATCGAGAGTTTTTCTCCATCTTACTATGAATACTATGTTATCTATCTCATTTGCTGAATCTACAATATAGCAAAGAATAATATTATTATATCTTCATCGTCATATCAGTTTCTAATTATAATAAATAAATCATACATTCCGGTAATTAACGGCTCTCACACACACACACACACACACATACACACACATTGTGATACTAAATATCATGAGTATACATACCTAATAACACTTAACACTGTTTTTTCTTTATTTATATAATATATTACGAATTGCACTCTTGCACATTTAACCTAGAAAATCGATATAATGGATATGGTATGGATGGATGGATCACGAAGCAGCGCGATCACCACTAGCGCTATCTTATGTCGCATGCTCCAACTGTACATTTTTCGCGCATGTGCATTAAGAATAATGAGGATGACGACGACGTGGACGTTTCTTAAACGAAAATTTCCACATTCCGACTTTGCGTCGTAATAAATGCTTAATAGAATATGTAGAACGAAAAAATAAGGACACTTTCCTTATATAATTCAAACCCAAGCTATCGATTAAACCTTAGCGGTTATTGAGGTCTGATAATCTGAGATACTCTCAACTATCCGACTCGCGTAAAGATACCCGGAGTGCCTTGCTGCTGCTGCGCGGTACTTGGCGCGAGACACTACCGTGTCTCTTGATTCTTCACGACGCTTGTAATAAATAAATTATTTTTACAAATTCAAATTGTGAATTTTATTAATTATTTCCCCGTTCTTTATGAATATAATATAGTGTAATATGCATGTGCATAATCAGCAAAACTTTAGTCTCCTGCTTGAGATGTAGAAAAATGATGAGTTAGATGATACTCCAGTTAGAAGAAGACAAGAGATGTAGAATTAAAATATATAATCGAGAGGAGAGTGTGCAACATTATACAGTCTACGTTCTTCTCAAGTCGTATACGTTCGTGCGAAAATTGTAAAAGTTAACTGTTTTACCTTGTGAGTGTACGAATATGTCGAATATGGAAGTTATGATTATTGATGATTTGGATGAGGATGTGTCGGACGTTGAAGTTATAATTATATTGTACTATAATGTAATTATTGACGATTCTGATGAAGAAGAAGAGCGGGACAATAATATAATTGAAGTATTAGAAGATTCGGACTATGACAGTGATAGCGGTGACAAATGTGTGGAAGAAACACATCGAGAGTTAGGACGGGCTGAGATCATTTCCATGGATCAATTGAAGAAAATGTGCATTATATATTTTTATTATGAGACTTTTTGTAATTTATATCGTGAATTCACACATAATAAAAAGAAGAGATCTCAGACGTTATTGCAATCAATTCGAATCAACATTACAGCAGCGTAACACGCGTTTGTCCGTAACAATTGTTTATATATATGTATCTCCATCTAAATGGAAATCTCACGTTGTTTAGCTACTTTATACAAAAATATCAAATAGTGAGCATGCTTTTATTCTACTTGGCATAAACTACATAAGGTACAATATTACAAGACTATTTCAAGTTTTGCACATGTTTTTTCGGGATGGTGGACTTATTTCTGAGAGCTCGTGCAGTGCGAATACATGAAATAGCATGTTTTGGTGTGATACTTGGAGAGTATTGCAACCAGTGCAGACAACCACTGCATCAAATTTTACCATGCAATATGTGTCCAAATTGCATATAATGCTTGTAAGTACTTCTTCGTTTTTTAAATTTAATAATATATAAATTAAAAAAATACTAAAGAATTTGTATTTTTCTGTTACAGAAGCCTCCACCACCGCAGCCAATGTCGCCCCCCCCCAATTATATATATATATATATATATATATATATATATATATATATATATATATATATGGTAAATGGGTTATATTATATTTTTTATATTATATCTTTTAAATTCTATTTTTATATGTCTTATATTTTTTGTATTTTATATTTTATATTATATATTATATATTTTATATTACATTTTCATATTTTTTTAATTTTAATAAACACAAATTTGTAAAATACACATACACACATTGAATAAATGTTTATTTTAATATAATGAATGCTTGATTTCTTTTAAATATTTCACCTCCTTACCTTAGCTCTATAAGATAAAGAAGTAAAAGAAAAAACATGAACAAAATAATAAATAAAATAGAAAAAAACATTAAAAAAGAAAAAAGAAAAAACAAAGAAAGACATGAAAAAAATAAATAAGAAGAAAAAACATTTTAAAAAAACAGAAAAAAGAAAAAATATACGTCTCTTCTCCTTTTCCCTTGCGAACGCCTCTCATTCGTTATATCTCTCTCTAACGCTAAAGCCGCTCTCTTTCGCGCTATCGCTCTCACGCGAACGCCGCTCTCTCGCTATCTCTCGTAGACGCCTCGTGCTAACTCTCTCTCACAAATATTAATTTCTTAATTTGTCTCTCTAATATTAAACATATTCTCAATTATTAATTAAACTAATCAACATAATTATATAAGCTAAATAATTAAAAGTTTAAATATATTATCTATTATATTATCTATTTATCTCTCTCCTTTTCCTTTATTCATATCTCCTTCGCGGTCTTGCACCTTCCCTCTCCCCACGGACTCCTCAAGTCCATCACAGTCCTACACCTTCCCCCTCCTCGCAGACCTTTCGGATGCATCGCGGTCTTACACCTTCCCCCTCTCCCCGCGTGACGTCATTCCCCGCGTCCATAAATCCCCCCCCCCGCAACGTCAGTCACCGCGCTCGCTAATCCCTTCCCCCCACGTGAGGTCATTCCCCCGCGCCCGCGGATATCTCCCTGTTTTTCACCACCTCTCAGAGGACCTGCGTTAGAACCGGCCCCTAACACCTACTATAATGTAATGTGTGTGTGTGTGTTTAATAAAATATAATGTTATGTAATGTGTTATGTAATGTGTAATGTAACGTATTATACTATTGAAAGAAATATTAATCAAGATTTTTTTGTATATGTATATGTATTTAATATTTCATATATTTTATATACTGTAATGATTATTGGAAGAGATATATTAATGAAAATTTTATATTTCACATATTTTTTATATGTTGTGCACACTGTATTTTTTTCCTATATTAAAATAAAAATACAGTCTGTATGAATTAAATCACGTTGTCCTTATGTATCCAAGAGTTGTGCGATGTATCAAATCCCAACCATTTCACGTAAACTTCGTCACCCTTCCTGCGAAGTACTTTCTCCACGAGATAACGTCCGGATAATTCGCGCGACGCAACTCGTGTTCGTAGAACGCTCCAGGGACAGATTTTTTTGCGATAGTCCTCGAATAGATAGCTTACGGGATTAGTACGCTGCACTTTAACAATCTTAAACACCTCGGTTGTCCAATTTGGCGTATAACCCTTCTCGAAAAATGTCTTGTACTTGCTAACGCGTACCGGTCACCTACTTTGAACTTTGCCGGACCCTCGATATTTACGCGGTTGTACACAGTAGCCAAGAGTCTTTCAGCGATCGCGGGGGTAACGTCGACGGGTCGCATGCCGATCGTTCGATGCTTGCGCGCGTTGTAATCCGATACGAGTCGCGGCAACGCGTCGATGCATTTGTAAGTTCCGTTCAGCGTAAACATTTTCCACATGTCGTTCTTCAGCGTGCAATTGAATCGCTCGACGACCGATGTCTTCAACACCGAATATGTAGAATAGTGATTGATGTCATGTTTCCGCATAAGCCATTGCACGTCAGCGTTGTAAAATTCCTTCCCCATATCGGTTTGTATGTTTCTCGGGCATCTCTTGCTATCTTGAATTATCTTGGTGATAGCGTCAGCTGTCTCGCTTCCGTCTTTACTTTTGAATGGTACGGCCCACGCGTGCTTGCTCAACACATCGATGACGGTGAGTATGTAGTGGTAATCTCTGTTGAAACGAGAATATGGACGCATCTCGACGATATCAGCTTGCCACAGGTCATTGTATCCCCGCACTATGACATGTCTTCGGGGAAAATTTTTTCTCGCCGGTGCGTGCAGTTCGTTCACCAAGTGCCGTTTTTCTAAACTATGTTGTTGTTTCTTCTTCGCTTCGTCCCGATCGCCGATCCATCGTTGTTTCGATTCATCGATCGAATGTGGCCTGAGTATCACCGTGCGTTTTATCGTTCACTCTCTGTTATCGTTCGTTGTCGTTCGTCATCGTCCTTCAATAGCCGTTCTTTATCATCCGCTACCGATAGCCGTTTGTAGCCGTTCCTGACCCGTTCCTGAGCCGTTAGATAATCGTCCGACAGCCGTTCCTGAACCGTTCGTTGCCGTTCGTTGCCACTCTTTAACCGTTCGTAGCCGTTTCTGAACCGTTAACTGCCGTTCATTGTAGTTCGTAGCCGTTTCTGACCCGTTCGGTAGCCGTTCTTGATTCATTCGTAACCGTTTCTGACCCATTTCTGAGCCGTTCACTGCCGTTTCTGATCTGTTTGTAGCCGTTCCTGACCCGTTCCTGAATCGTTCGTTGTCGTTTCTGAGTTAGCGTTAGTCGCACGCCGAAGCTAGTTTATCGCAGTCTGTAACGCTCGCACATTCTTTTCGAACGCATTCAGTTTCTCGTGTGACTCTTTATGTTGATTCCACAACGTTTTAACGCACTGTTCCACGTACAGATTGTTGACGGCATCAGTATCAGCTTTAGGTTGCGCTACACGGCGAATCTTGCGCGACCTCGCGTCATAGTCCGTAGCGACGCGACACAGAGCGTTTTTGCGCACGTAACTTCTCACCAATCTATGATCGCTTGTGCCGGTTGCATCATTTTGTCGTTCGAATAATCCAAATTTGTTGATAGGCATTTTTTCGATGAGAGTGACACCGATCGACTAATTAGTTTTGTCGAAACACCGTTTAATTTATAATAATGCCGACTTCGCGAAGTTCCTCGATGATCGACAGGTCTTGACCGCGATATCGTCATCGATCTTACCGGTTTTCAAAGCGCGATGTTTCTTGCGGATCGATTCGCTCGTTTTCGCAATCTTCTTCGCAATCTTGTCACGCTCGCGAATATTATCGCTCCCAGCCATGTCGGCAGAGTGTCGAGCGTTCGCGTTTTACCCCTCTCGACAGAATATCGGCAGCGAATAATCGTTTTGCGGTATCGCGAACACGTTAAATCCTTTTCTGTATCGCCCGTGCGTAAGCGAGCTTTCCTTGTCTATCACTATAAATCCATACTTTTGCTGCCAACAAGTACGACATAATTCACTGAAATTTTCGTACGGCATATCTTTATTCACGTGATCGTTGTACACATGTTTCAAGTTGGTACCGTCCTGTTTAAACATGATCAGCAGGTTCGCGTTGTCGCGTATAAGATGTTTTGGTATTCCTGCGTACGTCTGACAGAGATAGAAGAAGTCAACGTTTGAGTGGCGTCCCATTGAGAAGTACTCTCTTATCGTATCTTGCTTGTCACACGCCACGTCATTGAAGACAAAAATCGAGTTTGAACGTGCCTCGCTCGGTGGAATGACGTCATTTTTATTGGAGAACGTAAAGTAGCCGATTTCGTCGATCAACGTCAACAAATTCTCCAGATACCGATATTTCGACTGTTGCAGCGACTTCGAGTACATGTACACGTTCTCGAAACGTACACCGTGCGGACTTTCCAGTAGGCTTGTCAGAACGTTGGTTCTACTGCAATTCGAGGGATCGCAAACGATCGCGCGTATAATAGTCGGTAGCATTGTACCGTGTCTGCGCATCTCCGCGTTGTCCCCATCGATCGTAATCTGTCGTCGCAAATCGTCACGCATATCGTCAAAGGTTGTCGCACGAACCTCATTTTGCACTCCCGATAGAATCGAACGCCTGCTTATATATAGTATAGAGGCGCGTAACCGCAAATCGCTCAGTAGCGAAATATGTTTGTCCTGCTATCAAGTCCTTCCGATATTCGCGATTTGAGGGTCGAACAGCCGCAATTTGTGCCGAAAACAGTTCTGTTGCGAAACTTTGGTCACTACGTGGAGCTACTGTGGGACAAGCTTTCGGAACACATAAAGGCGGATTCGGAGGTTCAGACCTATCGTCGCTGTTACGAACATTACAATCAACCGTGGCAGCGAACGCACATCGATGGTCCAGTACCGTTGATAAAGAATTGCAGCGAATATCAACGAAAATAGGTAGAGGCCTACTAAATCACGCGATAAACGCACTTTCAATCGAATTCCATATCCCCGGCTATCAGTCTTGCGGACCGAGCACGCGGCTACAGAAGCGATTAGCCAGAGGCGATCAAGGCATTAATCCATTGGACGCGGCGTGCCGTGAACACGATATAGCGTACTCTCGGAGCTCGATCTCACCGAGAGACACGCGGCGAATAAAATACTCGCCGAGAAAGCGCGAACTCGCGTCGTTGCGAGAGATTCGGCTCTCGGTGAGAGAGCCGCCGCCACAGCTGTCTGGGCAGCGATGAAAGCAAAAACGAAGCTCGGTATGGCCCTGAAAAAGACGACGAAAACGAAGAAAAAAACGGCGAAAAAACGGATACTTCCGGTAGCAAAACGCGGTGATGTATTGCCGATTCTACCAATATTGGGCGCGCTCGGATCCCTGATCGGTGGAGCTGCTGGCGTAGCAAAGGCGGTAAACGACAGAAAAGCCGCACAACGTCAGTTGCAAGACATACTACGTCACAATCGCGCCATGGAAGGTCGCGGATTGTATCTCGCTCCGTACAAACACGGACGAGGAGTCTCAACGAGAAAAGAAAAATATCAAAGAGACGCTACAAATGCCACAGGGCGTAACTACCAATGTACAATTGCTGCAACAGACAAAACGTACGCGTATACCATTCTTTAGATGTGTTTTCATGCGTGACTCTTTACCGATCGGTGGTATATATCGAAACGAGAGCGGCGGTGAATTTGGATAACACCGAAGGATCAGGTACTCATTGGGTGGCGTACGCAAAGAGGGGTAATCGCGCTATATATTTCGACAGTTTTGGCATTCTTCGACCACCGAATGAATTGGTGCGTATTTCGGGCGGAACGTGACGAAGATACAGTACAATCAAACACCTGTTCAAACTTACGATCAGAGCATCTGCGGACAATTGTACCTGCAGTTTCTCCGAACGGTCGATGCATGCAAATTTAAAGACATACATCGCGCTATTTAACTCAGTATTTGTTAAATAGTTTTGTCGACATGTCTATGACATTCATACTGACCGGGAAGAGTAGCGTCCTCGCGGTAAACTACTTTGCCGCTGTAGATTTGAGCGACGATGAATACGAGCTCGGTCTAACAAATTTTGAAACTTATCACACGATATCGAACGTGAATTCTTCGAATAAATTTTACTTTGACAAAGACGACGCGGAAATTACGATTCCCGAGGGATCGTACAAGCTGCAAGCGATACATGAGTTTTTAACACGTGCAATTTTACGGAAACGTCCGCGACACGCTGTTCGTGATGGCGATAAAAAACACATTGACTTCACGCATATTCGGACGAATGACGACGGTGACTATGAAGATGGCGAATACCCGATAATGCTCCGCACTAATTACAATACGATGTGGAGCGAGATCAAATGCGCCTACAGAATAAACTTTAGCAAGCCCAACAACATTGAATCGCTGCTGGAATTTTCGAACCGTATACTGCAGTTGTGAAAATAGTACGAATCGGACATGCCGATTAACATTATCAACGTGAACATTATCTGTGTAGTGTATAACGTGACCGCGGGCGCGTACAGCAACGGCAAACTCGTTCTTACGATACATGAATTTTCACCGAGGGTACCACTGGGATATAAGATATCGGAAACGCCGGCGCAGATCATTTACCTGCCGATCATCGCGCGGAGCATTACGGGTTTAACGTTACGCGTTGTCGACCAGGACGGCCGATTGCTCGATTTTCGTGGAAAAGAAATCACTGTTAGATTGTACGTACGACGGCGACAAAATTAGCATGCGATACATGAGATGCTCGTGTTGAACGGATCGTAAGGTACGAGAGAGAACGCGAGGCCAGCCACAACAACGTCAACATTCGCAAATATCCAGTCATCCGGTTGCATCAAGAAAAAGAAACTCAACACATCGAACGTTGCGTTTTTACAATCTTTGGGATTCGCGGTGCGAAACATCTAAACGATGACCAACATACTCAACATCGAGGACGAGCCAATCTTCGACAATCGCATCGTCAAGATCGAGACTCACACGTACAACCCGTTCGCCAACACAACGTTCGAACACAGATAAGAATACCCATACAACAACAGCATCTGTATACGTTGCCGCATGAGAGTTTTCTATACATCAAGGGAGAACTAAGGATAAACAAACCGGCTCAAGAATTGAATGTGATACTGGAAATAATTGCGTCGCATTCATGTTCGATGAGATTCGATACGAACTCGATGGCGTGGAGATTGATCGCAACAAAAACGTAGGAGTAAGAACTACGCTCAAAAACTATGTAACGACATCATCCGATAGAAGCATGATTATGAGGAACGCCGGCTGGGATGTACAGACTAATGCGAATGGATACTTCAATTCTTGCATACCGCTCTATTTGTTATTGAGATTTTGCGAGGATTGAAGACGCGTAGTGATTAACGCTCGTCACGAGTTGATCTTAATACGATCGCGAAACAACAACAATTGTATGTTTGGAGATTCACCGCTGGAGCCTGTGATCTACATATTCAGGATACAATGACGAATGCCACACGTGCTCTTGAGCGAGATCAACAAGCTGTCAATGCTGCGCGCTCTGGAAAGCGGACAATACCTCAGCATGAGTTTTCGCTCGTGGGATCTGTACGAGTTTCCGCTGTTGCAGCGTACAACTAAGCATTCGTGGCCCATTAAGACTGCGACTCAGCTGGAGAAGCCACAATACGTTGTCTTCGCTCTGCAGACAGGTCGGAAGAAGTCATGTCTGACGATATGAGTCAATTCGACGACTGCAAATTGACCAACGTGAAACTCTATCTGAATTCGGAATGTTATCCGTACGACGATATGAATCTGGATTTCGATAAAAACAGATGGTCGATCCTGTATGACACGTATACGCGTTTCTGCAAGACCTATTACGGATACGAGTATCTCGAGCCGAGTCTCACCGTCGCGATGTTTCTACGTAACGGTCCGTTCGTGATCATCGACTGTTCTCGACAAAACGAATCGGTCAAGAGCGCAACCGTGGATGTGAGATTGGAATTCGAGTGTAAGGAGAACGTGCCGATGAATTCCACTGCGCACTGTCTTATCATACACGATCGCGTGATCCAGTACAACCCGTTGACCAACGTTGTGCGCAAAATCACCTAAGTGTGTTCGTGACAACATCAATTTAGAGAGGGGAAGAGGAGCAGGATATAAATCAAAGTGTTGTGAGATGGTTGTAGAGTTTCGTTATTCCTCTCGACTGACGCATCAAAGAGAGAGAGAGAGAGAGATCTCGTCATGTCTGTACTAACGTTTGTAGATCTGCAAGGCTTCATTATCGGAAGAAACTTTATCATGAAGGAAGCGGCGATCCTGAGAAATGGATCTGTTCTCTCTGACTATTCTTTTGCGAGTCCTGTACCATGGCGTACGCTCACAAAATCTGGGAGATGTCAAACCTCATGGCTGATTAGAAATCACCATGGATTGCAATGGGAGGATGGAAACGTTCCGTACAGCTTTGCTCAATGTTTGATTACAACAGCTGTCGTTGGTATGATGCAAGAAGAAGAAGATGATTCATCTCTCGTGTATGTTAAAGGACATGAAAAACGAGAATGGTTGACTGATATACTAGATGATGTGGGAAAACAGCTTCATTATTGAGACCTTAGATGCAGACTATGAAGATATTGATGCTTTAAATAATCTAGATGTTACAAACAGTATGTAATGTGAAAAACATGTTAAGAATTGCGCATTACAAAATGTATTCAAAATATTTAACTGGTGGTCGCAACGCCAGAAAGAATTGCAAAATTTGGAAAAATAAAATATGTAAACATTAATATGATTTATCTTTTATTCTCCCCAATCCTTTCCTCGCAAGTCGTTTCCAAGAATTCTTTTAACGTTGGCCGTCTTCCCCTTCTTCTAAATTTCAGAGCGCTAGAAGCATTAATCCCCCACCACATCATACTTTTGAAGAATAAGCGTCACGTACACTCGGTTAATTTTTATACGATCAGTGTCGCGTTAACCGCTCGTTCCGCTCTACTTCTCATAACCTAGAGAAATGTACTCCGCCGAAGGAAGCAGCATGAACTATTACGCTCCGATTGAGGACGTTAAAATTCCAACATTTAAGAAAAAATGTGACAAGTAAGTTTCGATTTATAAAATTTTAGACTTTTCGTTAAATAATGATTTTTAAATAAAAGTCAATTTTGTAGCGCTTCAACTCATTGTGCGGTTCGTATACTTGGAAGAAGATACGCTTTAACTCCGACATCGCACAAATATTTGGAAATAGGAATCAGCGTTGGAATCACATCTTACGTGGAACTGGCTCTCGGTGATAATCGAGGCAATCAAATAATATTACCTATTGAAACATGGAAATCGCTTATGCAGAAGCAGCGGACATTGAGCGACTACAATCGGTTGAAACTCCATTATGGATTCGAGGTATAACACTTGAAATGATTAAAATGTATAATTCAAAAATTATAAAAATGACATTATCTAATAATTCTTTGTATATGACACCATCGACTTTACTACATTTATTTGACTTTGAAAATTGTATACGTCACATGTATTGCTGGTTATCCGAAAATACGTATAGTGTTAATGAAAAGTTTAAAAAATTTGCAACTATTTTACAACGTGATAATATCCGTAATGCGAGCGATGCCGCAAAAGTGATACGCGAAAGTGATGCGTTTGACGGTGAATCACTCATAGATTGCGAATTATTAACATGCGATATAAATGATATTCTTCACGATGCTTGTAGTAAATGAAAATACATACATGTACATTGTGAAGTATACATACACACTATTATCTATAATAAACAATTATAATATTAAAAAATTGTGCATGCTCTTGTTCCTTTCTCCTATCTTTCTCCTTGCGAACCCCTCGCGCTATCGCTCTCTCCTCCTCTCCTTCGCGCTATCTCTCGCTCTCCTTGCGTCATCCTCGGACTATACATCGGCGTATTATCTCTCTCTCGCGTTCTCTCTCGCGCGACGAGTGCGGCCAGCTGTGAGATAAGTCGGACGGGAAAATAATCATAGAGTTATTCAGTTACTGTGAAGGTACTATTTATAAATTCGACCTGATATCGAAGCTTCTGTAATGCAATACACTGTTTTGTTTATACCTGCGAAAACATGTCCCGTTCGTCGAAACCGCGATAAGCGTGCGATAAGCGTGCGATAAGCGTCCTTCGTCCGCGTGACGTCATTCCCCGCGCCTACGAAATTCCCCCCCGCCCCGCACCCCCCTTCGGAGGAGGAGAGTTAGAACTCTCCCTATTACACTACTTATTGCAAAAATTGTAAAATAGTAAAGGACTTTTCTGTTTAGTTTATTTTGCTCTACCTGCTTACGAGCGTTGGCACAATCTTTATCAGACACCCTGTATACAGGTTGTCCCTTTTAAATGCCGTAGGCAAATATCTTGAAAAATATGAAAGATACGGAAAAATGTTTCAGACAATAGTTGCATGGTTTCGAGGGGGCCACATGAAGAAATATGGATTTGACCTTGAGTGACCTTTTCAAGATGAGGTCAAGGTCATCTTAAATTTTTTAAATGGAAACTCCTATTCTTCATGTCATATTCTTGTAGCTTTTCTTGAGAGCTTTCCAAAACACTATAATGAGTTATTTTTTCATTAAATTCTTTTCGAGTTATAAGGCTTGAAGTTTACAGTATTTTGACATAAAATACAAAATATCTTGTAAAACATTCAGTTTTTGGTAATCTTACCTTAATACTTTTGTGCATAAAATAATGAGACCAATCAATTGGTGTAAAAAAAAACACATTGTTGCTTTTAAGAAAAAGTATGCAGCTGCATGTTGCAAATTACATACTTTTTCTTAAAAGCAACTATGTGTTTTTTTACACTAATTGAATGGTCTCATTATTCTATGCATAAAAGTATTAAGGTAAGATTACCGAAAACTGAATGTTTTACAAAATATTTTGTATTTTATGTCAAAATACTGTAAACTTCAAGCCTTATAACTCGAAAAGTACTTAATACAGAAATAAGTCATTATAGTGTTTTGAAAATCTCTTGAGATAAGCAGACAAAAATATAACATGAAAAATAGAGGGTTCCATTTAAAAATTTAAGGTAACCTTGACCTCACCTTGAAAAGGTCACTGAAGGTCAAGTCCATATTTTCTTCATATAGCCCCCTTGAAACCATGCAACTTTTGTCTGAAACATTTTTCCGTATCTTTTATATTTTTCGAGATATTTGCCTGCGGCATTTAAAATGGGACACCCTGTATATTATATTATTATCATATATAATTATTATATCTAATATAATATTAAAGAAAACATTTTTTTACATTTCCTCTTGACGTAAAAGATCATCACTCTCTCGCAGTTTCTGTTAAGCAATATGTACGTTGTCCATTTACAAAAAAAAAATATATTATAGAATAATTCATATTATTGAGAAAAAATATTTTTTTCTTCTTTTATTTTATTATATGTATTTACGATTAGGAAAGTAAAAAGTATACTATCGAAATAACTTGTCCAAAACAAATGACATATAATTTAATCTTTCATTTCCTTCTTTTTGCTAACAGTAGGTCATCTTTCCAAATTAATAACAGATGATTTTTTGAAAAAAAAAGACGTACATGTTGGCCAAGAGTGGATTTCTATCATTTATACTATATTCTTTATTTTCTTGTTCTTTATTCTTTTAATTAGTTTACATCTTTTATGTACAGAATTTTCAATGTAATTAGAAGATTTATTTAATAATTTTTTATTAGTAATTTTTATGTTTTAATTGTAAAATAATCAAGAGACACGATAGTTCTCGCGCTTATATTAGTACGGGAAAGGACACGCGAGATCTAATAGACGAGCCAAGCCGCTAACGTATACAATTCTCGAGGCTGGCAACGCGTCAGCTATAGCTATCAAGGTCCGTAGATTAATAGTATTGCTTAAGTAAGGTCTTCCCATACATATCTTCTATACGCGACCCAAAAATGGCAGATTTGAGCGGCAATTTCAAGTGTTTAAATTTCAGAACAGTCATTTTAAACAATTTTTGTACCCTGAAAAAGAATACAAATACACTTTCACATACGAAAATTGAATACCGGATTCATATCTATTTTGGCAAATATTCATGCACAGCAAAATTGTAACATATAGAAGCTTACCTCACATAACCTCACAAACGGTGAAAGATTTTCGATGTCTAATCCGCTTGTATGTATATCGGGAGATGCATAAATATACACACGCACACAAATGCATGTATCAAAAATGGCCGCAAGTGTTAAAACCTTACTTAAGCAATGCTACCAATCTACGGACCTTGATAGCTATAACTCAGAAAAGAAAGAGACAGCGAATTGTATGTCTGCGCTCTTCTACTATCCGAAGCTAGCCGAGCACCAAGCGCACACGGACGAAGGCTCATGCTTTAGTGTGCGTTTCCAGCCTATCCCCTCCACATGCTGTAAGCATGCTG